>VXAL01000844.1:0-13989 GCA_013399475.1 Chauna torquata | reverse complement strand
CGAGCCGGTGCGGGGCTGGGCGGGAGGCCGCGGGCAGCTGCCGGCAGGCGGGGCTGGGGCGAGGCGGGGCTGTGCCGGCGTAACGCCCTCTTGTCCCGCAGCGCTGCTCGTGCGGCCGCTGGAGAAGAAGCCCGTGGTGGCCCAGATGCTGCGCATAATGCAGTTCCTGTCACGGATCGAGGAAGGCGAGAACCTAGGTGGGTCCCCAGCGCTTCCAGCAGGGCCCTGGCCAGCACTTCGTAGCTCCCGCAGCGTACCTGCGGGGTCAGTTACTTGAAGTGGAGTGGCGCTTCTCTAGGTTTGCGTGCCTCTCGGAGGGATCTCGCGTACTTCAGACGCTTGGCAGTCAGCCTGCTGTTCCCTCTCAACTTCATCATTGTAACTGTAGAATTTGCAGTCAAACTGAGCACGTGTTCATTTCACAAACCACTGGCTGTAAATTTTTTGTAGATTGCACCTTTGATAAAGAGACAGAGCTCACTCCTCTTGAATCGGCAATTGGTGTCCTGCAGCTAATTCAGAAAGAATTCAGTGTGGCTGAAAAGAAGATGGAATCTATCCTCAAAATGGTGAAGGAAGCTGTAAGACCTCTTTCTTTTTTAATAAACGCTCTGCTCATTTCTTGTCTTAATGCGGTCTTGCATAAACAACAGCAGGAGTTGTCACATGTAAAGTATCACAGTTAGTAGTCATTTGGCCACAAACGCGTATCTTCGGTGTGCGTGCTTCTTGATAAGTTACTGCAGAACTTGGTTCTCTGTGTAAGCTGGTACTGAGCTGTTACCTGTGTGCTGTGGCTGGTTATTGCATGTGCTTTTCCAAAGCTGATTTAGAGAATATGGTTAATGCAGTGTCAACAGAGAAACTGGTATTTTTTTTTTTCTGTAGGCTGTTATCGTCTGCATCAAAAACAAAGAGTTTGATAAAGCTTCGGCAATTATGAAGAGACATATGGGGAAGGATCTCAGAAGCCAGGTGAGTCTGTACCTCAGTGCAAGATGGATGAGGGCTGTCTGATACATTTTATGGGATATTATGGGACACTTGTGACTCCTCTCACAGGCATGAAAGATTTCCCTGAGAAGTAAGCCTGTTGGGTAAATCTGAAAAAGAGGAAAGAGTAGGGGTGACGAAATGGGATGAGTCCTTCTCGAGAGATTGAACACTCAGTGTTGAGCATTTCTCTGGTGTGTTGATTGTGACTTTGGAATTCCCTCTTTATTCACGTTCCCTCATGTTCATTCTTTGCATCAGGGCAAACTCAAGCTCACGCGTGTAGAGCACAAGCTGGTAAGGAGGGCTGGTTCTGAGAGCTGGAAGAGTCCCCGCTCCTGTTGCTGTAGGCGGTGTGCTGTCTGGGGCACTGGAAGAAAAAAAAGATTTGCTGAAGCAGGATAGATCTCCTGTTCCCCCAAACTTATGTCAGTGTAAATTAGTTGGGCTTGCAGAGCATCTGATAGGAAAGGTCCAATCTTCACCCAGATCCTAGCTTCTGAAGTTGTCACTTATACCGCCGATAACTATTCAGAACATTCTTGCCTCTTCTTTAGAAAAAGAGGACAGAGTTGCAGGCTATCATCCGGGAGAAGAATAACACTCATCCAATGATCAGAGACTTCTCTTACATGAATTTCCAGCAAAATATGTTTCAGTTCCTGAAGACCTATGTGGATAATTCAGAGCCGCTGCTGGTAACGGTGTGTGTCTGTCCTGCTTACCTAGCTTCTAGCCCTGCGCTGGCTTCTCCTCCACCAAGGGGCAGTAGGACGGTGGCGTGAGATGGAAATCTGGGGAGAATTGGTGCTTTTGCATGAGACAGTGAAATACAGTAACTTGGCTCGTACGTGCCTTAGCAGTATGAGAAGTGAGTTGCAGAGTTTAGGCACCTAATTAACAGTGGGTTACATCTGAAATACTTTAAATGCTTTAGGAACAGATTGAGTTTGTACAGTTGAAAACATTTTTTCAAACTATGTTACAGGCTTTAATTGGTAGCCATGAACTCTGTACTTAGTGCTCAAGGGACTGCGAGTAATAGCTTAAACACCTTTGGGAGAGGATAAAATTGAATGGTATTACGGGGAATCATTGTTATAATGGTTATGTGCTTTTTTCCCCATCAAAGATGATGAAGAGTTTGAATTCGGAACATGTCGAAGAGCCAAAATGCTCATCAGTGTCTCCTGAGTCTGCAAATGGGGCAGAGGACCAGGCAGCAGCTCCTGAGCCCTCCGGAAGGGAAAAGGACCTAGCAGGAGCTCCAAAGTCTGCAGAAACAGCAAAAGACATGCTGGGAGCTCCCAGCCCTGAAGAAAGGGCAGAGGACCCAGCAGGATCTCCTGAGCCTATGGAAGGAACTAGCGACCCAGCAGCAGCTCCTGAGCGTATAATAGCAGCGGTTAAGATCTTGGAAGATGCTTCAGAACCTATGGAAATATCTAAACAATCAGCAGCAGCGGCTCCAGAACTTGCAGGAGTATCCTCCAGGGACTCAGAAAGGTGGGCAGAGAAATCTGGTCCCTGTTGTGGATAAAATTTGGCAACAGTTCTTGTTCGCTTTTGTGGAGCGGTGTTTGGTATCCTTAGGGTTCAGGTGACCCAGACTTACGCCAGGCTCCATGGTTTTCCTGCACCTAGTGCAGCGTCGCAGCCAGGTGCCCCGTGGTGTCTCTGGCAGCCAGTGTTGGTGCGCTCTGCTGAGAGCGCTGGCCAGGCGGTCCCAGCACTGTTCAGAAGCAGGGTGGGCTGGGGGGTTGGGAGCGCCCTAGGGTCATAGCAAGTTGTTGAGGGTCACACCACAGGGAAAAAAGCCTGATGTCAGTGAAGTGGAGCCATTTTGGTGAAATATTTACAAGCTGCTCAGTTTTGTTTATTTTGTAGGCAGCCCTCTGGAACTGTAACCACCTACGGGATTTCTGTTCTGAGAGAAGCTTTCAAGATCCTGTCAGACTCCCAGGATTCGGATGCACTCTTCACCGAACTGGATGAAACAGACTTTTCTTTCCCCAAGCAACTGTCTCCTTCTGTATCCCACAGAACCAAGAGACGGAAAGAAGAGGAGAATCAAGATTCTGAGATCTCAGACCCTCCTGAAATACCCCATAAGGGCAAACGCTTGTTGACCATAAGCAAACTGGTCATGGAGCAAGACAGCCAGTGCAGCAAGTCGAGTGAAAGCCCAGACTCTTCCCAGGAGCCAGTTGTATCTTCTGCCTCTAGACCTGTTCAGAAATTGCATAACCAGCCCGTGTCTACTAAAAGTGCCAAGTATGAAGCCCATCTCTTGCGGTATAGTCTAATCTGCTCCCAGTGTTCTGACTTACAGCTGACTTTGGTAAAGTGAACAACAAAAACTTTTGCCTTTAACTCAAGATGAGTATATTGACCATCCTTGTCCACTAGCGTATGTGGAACTGGGTAAAGTAAACTCTGTGGTCCTTAGTTTACTCTTTGGTTACTAGAGATGAGAAAGTGATCCAGTGAGTCGGTTACTGCACTTAGTATTAATAGGTGACTCCAACAGGCACACGATGGGTAACTTTTCTACCCCTTGAGAAATACAATACTGAACTCAATTTTTTTTCCTTGAAACCTGTATTGGTCAAGGAACTCCTAGCTGTATTTCTCTGACTGTTTCTTGAATGAGTTACCATTTAGCTTGTAGCTGAAATGATTGCACTAAAGGAGGTAGGGGATTCTAGTTTTCTTCATTTCCTACAGAAAACAGCAACGTTATGCTTACTGGCAGAAGTCTGAAATTAATACTCATACGAGACTCTTAAGCTAAGTCTTGTATCTTCTACAAGCCATAGCAAGGGTGTAACACAACTTCCTGCTTAAATTGCTGTTATTTGGTTAGTGAAGATGCACAGCAGGCAGCAATAATGATGTTTTGGATCCCCAGGAGCAAAGCTGGCAGGATTGTTTGAGGAGAGCTTAATGTGTTCAAAAAGATAAGACAATTTCCCATGGCTTCCTGGCTGAAGGATGTTAAGAACCTAAAGTTTAGTTCTTGAAGGGAGGGCGGCAGAGGTCTTGGTGTTCTGTGTAGCTTGGATTCATTGGAGACAGATTGTCTTGCTCTGAAGCACAGGAGAGGCTATAAGTAGAGGCACGCTGTGGTGCGTGCCTCCACGCGTTGGTGCGAGCAGTGGTGAAATCTCTCAGGTGCCTTGCTGGAGTGTCTTGCTCAGGGCTAAGCTTAGTGTCAGAGATGACACTGAAAAGAGATCCTCCCGCTCTGCGTGTGGTCAATTTTCTGGGGTCATCAAGTGGTGACACTTGATCTCTTCTGCTTTTTTTCCGGTGGTGTGTTGCAGCTCTGTAGGATATATCTTGGAATTATTTTCAGGGTGCCGGAGATCGTTGTGGGGATAGGGTGATGTTTTGTGAGCTCTTTCAGACCAGAGCACTGTGGGGAGAAGGGGCTGGGTTGGGTGACTGGAGTGTGATGCTCTCCCATCCTAGGGTTAGTGCCAGATCGGGGGGAGCCTGGCATGGCAGTGCTGTGGCAATGCTGGCTTGAGCAGGCCTCAAGCTTCAGCTGTGCCACTGAGCAAATCGGCTTCCAGTTCACCTGCAAACTGATTAATGGTCTGTGCTTCCTGTGTGGATGTTTTGTCTTGTAGCCTTTAAATGCCAGGTAGCAGTGGTCACTGGTGCTAGTGGTACATCTGGAGAACTGACGGCATGTATCTCTGCTGGTGCTTGGTTGGTTCTCCAATGTTTATGTGCAAGAAAGAGGAGCTAAACAGTGCAACTTCAAAACTGTTCTCTAGCCTTACTTGTCCTGTAACCGTCAGTGGCTGCGGTTTTATTGGATGTGATAGCCGTGGGTGAATCTTTGAAAGTGTTTTTACAATGCCTAGCTTCATCTCACGAGCTTGTGCTTGAGTAGTGGAAGCAGGTGATGGCATTGAGGCACTTGCTGTCTCCGAGATGCCTCTGTAGCTCAGCTGACCTCAGTAGTGAAATTGTATTAAGTGCTGCTTGGAAATACTGATGGCCTCTTGTCCCGAGCTGTTGCCAGGCTTGTGCCACGGACGATGGCCTGGAGAGCCCAGCGTGTGTCTGTCTGCTGCAATGTTTACTTGTGTCATTATTACCCAGTCGTTTGTTCTTGTAAATGCTGATTGCAAGGTACAGTATGGCACTTGTAGCTGGGTATGCGATGCACACCCTGCCTTCCGACAGGGGCTCCTGAGGACTCATCCCCACTCTGAGGGGGGCGGAGGGGGTGGCTGATTTGTGTATTGCTTTCTGGTACGCTGCTCTACGCTGCATGCTCGTTGCAGGCTTGCCTGCTGTGCTCCAGCTGGCCCTGCACCCCACCCCCGAATTCTTCCTAGCTGTTAGCTGAAGTAAATGCTTGCCTGCTTTCAGGTCCTTTGAGGGCAGGTGGAACAGTTCATATGGCAAAGAAGAAAAAGACAACTGGAGTGAAGAGGATGAGCTCTTCTCGGATGTAGGTAAGTATAGAGCTGCTGTCGCAGGTGTTAATTGATGATAATCCTGGCTTTTTGGCTTGTTCACAGGTGTCTTGCTACCTTCTGTGTGAGTTCTGAAACCAGAAATCATAAAAGCCCAAGAAAATGGTCAGCTGCCCAATTTTGAGGGGTTTGGTCTCTGTACCTCTAACCTGAAATGTGTGTGCCAGGAACTCTTGTTCAAGTTTCAGACTAATCATGCTTAAATTACAGGATGTAAATATTGGAAGTACAGCTCCTTCCCTGCTCCTGCTTTTATTGCCATGAAATAAGGGTTAAGTTTACCTTTATCAGCCAGATCAATTTTCCAGTCCAGTTACCTTTGCACCTACCTGCACAGCCTAGCTGGCACTGCTGGTGAAAAGGAGTGGGCAAGGCTCCAGAATGCCTAATCCCAGCCTCGACATACAGCATGGCTGCGTTCTGGATGCCTGCACCTGTTCTTGACATATTGGCTAGTTTAAGACAAAGCAGATCTTACGGAAAGCTTCCCAATAAAGTAATCAGGGCTTGAAACAGACAGGCTGCAGAGAAGGGAGAGGTAAAGGAATTTGGTTTTATTGTCTGCAGTGGGATGTTCTCACTGTAGGCGAACTGCAGAGTTCAGCAGTTACGGACATTCCCAAGGGACTGCCTTTGGCTTATGTCCTGAGTTGTGAAATGTAATCCTCTTGCCTTGTTTTTCAGCATCACTTGAGACAAACAGCCACAACTCTACAGCCTTTGGTTCCAAGAAACAGGTAACGCAGAGCCCTTAAATCCTCTCAGTAAGGTCTGAAATCAGAACGTGTCTGTGTAGCAGAGCAAACTATCGAGTGATTTGAAATACATGGTGAGGGTACTCTGGTGCAGTTCACTGCAGCAGGGTGAGCTGCTGCCGTGCTCCAAATGCAGCATGGGAGGCTGGGCTGGGGAGTGATCCTTGCTGGGCCAGTGCTTGCAGTATCCGGGCTTGATCAGAGTTATGCAGATCTTCATGTTCCCAGAGCTGGCTTGAGTTTTGCTGTTAAAACAGACCAGTTTGGTAGATGGCTAAAGTTGTGTGCCTCCCGCATGCCAGGCATTGGGTATTTGAACAAAGTCCCTTTTCCTTGATGCACGTGCCTCAGAAGTAGGTTTGCTGCGCTCCCAAGAGCTGGGGAGGTTCAGCATCTCGTTCAGGTGAGGGACATGCATGAGGCAGCTGTTACCTTCCAAGAGCTCCTGGTGACTCTGCCAGCCTTACTTGTAGGTAAGTGACTGCTGGCTCATGTGCTGCACGCAATGCAGCGCTCTGTTCCCTGTGACCACTTTCTGCAGTTCTCAATTTGCCTCCTGTGCAAAAATTCAGGGGACCTGCAGACCCAAACTTGCGGTCTTAATACTCTGCTACCTCCATGCTGCTATGTGGGAGGTAGGCAGTGAGTACTTAATGCCTCTGTTTGCTGTTGCATCAAGGGGTCATTCCTCTTTTGTGTGATTGGTATTGTTTTTTGGGAAGCAGAACTACTCTTGAGTTTGTGCTGGAGCTCAATGTTTCTCTTATTTATAACAGTTAGGAGAGCACATCCACGATGAAGTGACTTTTGGGTGTTGCATGTGCTGCTGATAGAACAGCTCTGCCTTTCTTCCGTGTTCCTAGCACAGATGATAAAGGAAAGCTAACATGCTAGGAAGGAGATACAGTGTAGTTCTCAGCGGAATGCAACTCCTTCCTGAAACTGTACTCCGTGCTCACAGAATGCTGCTTACCTGCTCTTTTGTAGAAATGGACAGTACAGGAAAGCGAGTGGATCAAAGAGGGAGTAAAGAAGTTTGGGGAAGGGAGATGGAAGGCCATCTGCCAGAAATACCCCTTCCAGAATCGCACATCGGTGATGATCAAGGATCGCTGGCGGACCATGAAAAAGCTGGGAATGCTCTAAAGTTGAGAGCCACAGGATCTTCCGTACGAAAATGTTCTTATTTTTGTTTTGAAAGATTGACTGGAGCAATAGTAGCAGCAAGACTGCAGCGCTCTTCCCAGATGCACGGTGGGGCCAGCATGGTGAGCTCCCCTGGCTTTTGGGACCAGGGACTGCTGCAGCGCATAGAAACCGTCTGACAAGAACTGAGGAGCCTCGTGTCTCGAGTTGTAGGTGCAAGGTTTAGGTCTTCTGCAGTTGGCAGAAGCTGCACAGCTTGATTGCATGTGCTTGGATATAGCCTGGATTGGGACTTCCTTTTCTACCTGACAACTGCAGCCTTTGCAGAATGAATATCAACCTGATGGGCTGCTGAAATGTTTTCTCTGTTCAGATACTGTCAAATGGCAGGATAACTCTGTCAGTGGCTGTTTTTGTGTTTTAATTTGTCTAAACTGTTGTAATTTTGTTTCATTCCTCCCTTGTGGGAGAGGCAAGAGGTAGTCCCATAGCTTCGGGGGAGAAGAGACTTAAGTAAGGTAATCTGCTTTTTTTCTTTTTTTCCCACTGTTCTCTTTGTTTTGTAAATGTCTAGCCTGCAAGTGGGAACTTCTCCCTCCTAGCTCTCTGAGGCTTTAACAACATTTTTCAGTACTTAAATGTTGATTACTCCCATGTTAAACAGTCCAGTGCTTAATGATTTTGATTCTGTCTTGCTGACACATCTCCTTCCTGGTAACATCCTCCTTCTGTGTGCAATCCCCGCAGGCATGTGAGCTCTGAGGGCACTGTTTCTCTTGCCTTCAGGGGCCAGAGCTGGAGTCCAGGTCTGAACGGTCTTCTGTAAAATAAAGTTCCTTTCCTGTTGAGTATTGAGAGTCGTAATATGTGAACTTGTACCTCTGCAATGGAAGTGAGGCAGTTTGGGGCACTGGCTGCTCACTGACCCTGGGGCACGCACTGTGCCAGAAATGGGGGGTTCCCCGCTTGCTTCCTCTGCTGGCTGGAGGTGTTGCATCAGCAGCTGTTTGGGGTGGAACAGCGGCGCCCTGAAGGTGTGCAGCAATGCCTCGCAGGCACAGACACGAAGCGGCACCTTCTGGACTGTGCTTCTGTTGAAGTCAAAGGGCAGAGGGGATTTTCTAAAAGCAGCCTCTAGTGGCTCTGGGCGGGCGTGTCGGTGAATATGGCAAGAAATGCTGGGGAAGCCCAGCCAGGCTTGTACTCTTCCTATTATCCCGTGGTGTTTGTACTTAGTGCTGGGGGCTTCAGCTGAGCTGCCAGCTAATGTGGGGGCAGCTCTGCTGCCCGAAAGCCAGCCAGCTCTGCATGGGCTTGCAAGGGAACGGAGGTGCCAAGATGAAAGCCCTGATGGCCAGGTGCCAGCATGGCAGATGCAGCCTGCAGCAGCACCTTAAAGGTTGGCTCTGGAGAGATCACGGGGATATTGCCCCCTTCTGACCTCTCCAGTCAGTGCTGTTGGTGTGGGTTTCTTGGTTTTTATTTGAAATCAATGCTCTCTGGCCTTGCTGAAGCAGTGCTGCTTGGGGCCATGTTCCTCTAGAGCTAGTGCTGGGTAGGAGTCTGTTTGGAAACACCTGCTTGCCCCTCTGCCCTTCAGCAGCTGCTGGAACGAGCTTCCCCTGTCACCTGTTTGTGGCTGCATAGTTCCCTCCCCTGCTGCTTTTACAGCTATTTCACTTGTGCCGGAGTAGCCCCAGGTAGACAGGACCACCCTGAGCTCGCAGGGGCCAATTCCAGGCTTGATGAGCACCATGTGCCAGCGTGAGGAGGAGCCTGTGGTGTGCCCAGGTGGAAGGAGAAGCAGCAGACTGAGGGGACAGAGCATGTTCTCCCTCCCCGCTCCTGCCCTGGCTGCCCCAGGCAAACGCCTGTTGTGACAGAGGACAGCAGTGGGGGAACAACACGCCCTGCTCAGCCGGCCTGTGCAGGGCTGTGCATGCTTCTTGGGAGTACAACGCTTGTCAGGCTAAATCGTCTTGTTCACGAGGACCGGCAGAGCGTTAGTCCGCAAGAAGAGCGAGGCTGGCTGGGAACAGGAGGACCAGCGCTGTGCAGCCAGGAGCTGCTGCTGCTGCTGACCGTGGCACTTCTTTGCAGCAGCCTTAACCCTTAGCAGAAGGGTTCGGCTGGGTAAGGTCCAACGCGGACAAACCGGACCGAGTCCCATTGGGCACCGAGACCTTGGGGAGCGGAGCCCGCTCTGCGCTCCTGCTGCCGCCAGCCCTGGTGCTGCCGAGCGATGCGGCGGAGCGCATGGCAGTGCAGGCGCGGTTAATGATTACCCCACCACCTCGGCTCCCTGCTCCTGCCCCGGCTGGAGGCTGAAAGCAGCATGCTGCTGCTGGCTCTCCTGGTGCTGGGGCTGCTGGGCCCTGCCGGGTGCCCCAAGACTGAGCCCCTGAGCAGATCCAGCGATGAGCCCCTGTTCCGCGGCGCTGATCGCTACGACTT
Source organism: Chauna torquata (assembly GCA_013399475.1). NCBI lineage: Eukaryota > Metazoa > Chordata > Aves > Anseriformes > Anhimidae > Chauna > Chauna torquata. The sequence goes on along the minus strand of VXAL01000844.1, from coordinate 4,145 downwards.
CGCCGTCATCGTCCCCGCTGGCACCACTGAGTGCTTCTGGCAGTTCGCGCACCACAGCGGCAACTTCTTCTTCAGCTACGAGGTGAGTGCTGCTGTCTCCTCCGTGATGGGTCCTGCAGCGGGCAGTTCTCCCCCTCGGTCCGGCAGCCAGGCGCTGCATGGAAGGAGACCTCGCGGGACAGCGGCCACGTGCCAGTTGAGCTCCGGACGAGGTGTCAGGGCAGAGGGGGTTCCCCTTGCGTGGGGAAGGGCCTTGGTTGCACTGGGGAATGGTTGCAGTGACTTGGATGGCTGGTCTTGGGGACTGAGGGGTTTTTTTTAGGAAGTTTTGCTTCTCATTATCAATCCCCCTCCGCCCCCCCCCCCCAAATACCTGCTTTAAAACCATAAGCAGGTGCAGAGCAAGCAGGCGCCGAGCGCTCTGGCTGTGGTGCCTGTGCACCCAGAAGGAGCTCGCAGACTTACGTGGGCAGCCTGTGCGCTGCAGGGAGCGCTGCCCTTCGCTGAGCTGGCTGAAGGCTGCTGCAGGAGACCTCGGCTTTCCTCTGAGCCGCAGCTGGAAGGAGCATTGAAGGTCCTGGGCACAGCCATACCTGCTTGTCCCTGTGCTTGGTCCCCTTCCCACGAGGGAAACTCCAGCCCTTTTATCTCCTGTTTACACTGGGCTGGCAGAGGGCGAGCGGGGCACAGCTGCCACCCCGCGCTAGGCAGAGCGGCTGTGTGGTGCTCGCACGTGGGAGCAGCCCCGGGGACTTAGCACGAGCCCAGCTCTGTCCCCAGACGCGCTCTCACCCAGCCCAAACCACCAGCAGCAGTGGCTGTGGCAGCACCAACAGCTGCAGATGCTGGGGAGCTGGGCTGGGAGCTGCTTTGTAGGGCTGATCGCGTGCACGGAGCCTTGCTGTCCCTCCTGGGACCCCTGACAGCATCCCGAGGTCCCCTAGGTCTGTGCGAGCACCAGCAGCAGGGACAAGGAACTGACAGGTTAAGTTTCTCTGGGCTGTGTTTTTTTTTTTTTTTTCCTCTCTTTTATGTGTAGCTGGCAGCTCACACAGGGATTTATTCCTGGCCTTGGGGCACAGCCAGCACCCTCAGCTCCCTAGCAATGGTCAAACCAACCCAGACCCTGCTCAGGCTCCTGCCTTGCTCACTCCCGGTCTCTGTTTCCCTGGGTGCGGAGTTGGTCACGTGAAGGCTCTTAGGCGATGCCCTGCAAGAGGTGGGGACCAGCTCCCCTCGGAGCAGGCGTCTCCTTGGGGCAGGGCCCCACGGCACTGTTTGGTGTCTCCCGCCTCCAGGTCCAGCGGGCAACGGGCATCGCCAAGAGCAGGAACATCCTGGCCACAGCGAGTGACCCCAACGGCTTCCAGCTCGGCGCTTCCCAGCATGTGCGAGGACAGATCAACTTCCCGACCAAGGAGACAGGTCCCTGCTGCCCTTGTCCCCTCCAGGGCCGGCCGGGTGGGCGGGAGGCTGCTGCATGGGGTCTGAGGGCTGCGAGCTCCCCGGAGCACTGCTGTGTGTGATTGCCGTGCCCTCCCTAATGGGGGAGGATTAGTGTCAAGTGCTGGACGCACCGCTGTCTTGAAGCAGCTGCAGCTCTTCTGCTCAGAGAACAAAAATCCCCACTTCTCTCTGCAGGTTTCTATCAGCTGTGCCTGGACAACAAGCACAACCACTTTGGCTTCATGCAGGTTTATCTTAACTTTGGTGTCTACTATGATGGCTTCAACATGGAAAAGGAGCAGCCAGCAGAGAGGAAACAGCTGAATGACACCTTGGAGGCCATTGGGGTAAGTGTCACCTCTACCACAGAGCGCTTCGAAACCGCACATGGCACAGACACACACAAAAATGGGCTGGAAATGAACACAACAGCGAGGCTTAAGGGAGCAGCCCCATCCTGGAGCCAGAGAAGATCCTTGAGGTATTCGGCTTTGGCTGCCAGGATCCAGGCGGGGTACAAGAGCGGTGGTCAGTTACGGGAAGGGGCCCTGCATCAGCGTGCCAGGTTTTCCGCTCGCGTGCTGGCCTCTGGCAGCCCCTCAGCAGGGATGGGTAGGTCCTTCTCGAAGGACCCAAGACGGGCATTTGTCACTTCTTGATGTGCTGCAGCTGAATTCCGTGCTGAACCAAGTCGGTGGCTCGTGGGCTCTTCCTGCGAGGGCTCTGCCAGCCCCCGGGGCAGCGCACTCTGCCGCAGCGCTGCTGGTGAGCGCCCTCTCCTCTCCTGCCACGCTGTCTGCAGGTCAGCATTCGGAACCTGCAGATGCGCATCTTCCACATGTGGAGGTTCTACAACTTCGCCCGGATGAGGAAAGGGGCCGACTCCTTCCTGCTCGAGTCCAACTACCACTATGTCAACTGGTGGTCGATGGCTCAGAGCTGCGTCATTGTCCTCTCTGGGGTCCTGCAACTTTACTGCTTGAAGCGTCTCTTCAAGGCGCAGAGCTCCAGCAAGCCGAGCTGCTGACAGCTCCCCGCCGGGAGCAGCACCCAGCCTGCCTCTGCCTGCAGCGCCGTGACCAAGCTGCTAGCCCGCACCTTCACATCAGCCCCTCCTGCTGCCCGCAGAGCAGGGAGAGAAAGCCTGGGTCCTGCCTCCGGGAGGAGGTGGCACAGCTGGAAGCAGAGCTTGCAGCACTCACCCAGCTCCTGCCTTTGGCTCCAGCCCTGCCTTAACTGAAATTACCTTTTAAAAACAAACAAAAAAACCCTTAAGTTTGTGTTTGTACGGCACAGTTTGTTATGTCTCTGCCAAACTTTAGACAATGTCTCAACTTGCCTTTTTTGGATAGAAACCCAATAAAGGGCTCCTAGCATACTCGCCTTGTTGAGCAGTGGAGCGCTGGCTGCCATCCCTCCTGTGCCAGCCCAGCTGAGGCGAGTCCTGCCTTGCAGGCAGCTGCCTACCCCATTCCTGCCTCCCTCCCGTGAGCAGGGCTGTCAGCCTGAAGCAGCTCAACCCGCAGTGGGGGTGCCCCTGCTCCGCTTCATCTGCCTCCCTGCACGCGGTGCTGTTCTGCTGGGGGTTCACCGTCTGTGTCACTGCCTGATGCACCAACCCCAGGCAGGCAGGCTCCCAGCCAGGGGCGGGGACCAATACGAGACAACAAGCAGTTTGGGAAAAGGAACAGACTTTATGCGACCATGGCACCAGGTCTGGTGCCTCCTCGCACGTGTGGTGGTGGCAGCAGCTGCTCCCAGCCCCTGCACCCTGCTTGGGGTGAGCTCCCTGCAGTTCCATGCGCTGCTGCTGCGCATGATGCAGGACAAGTCCGTTCTGCCCAGAAGCACTCGCAGCATTCCCCTAAGTCAGCGTGTCTTCGCTCCGCACGTATTCTCCAACGTCAGCCTGGTGGAACACCACGATCGCCATGGGGTCCACCTTCCGGCAGTCCTGGGTGGACTTTGCAGCTACCCCAAATCCCTGGGGAAGAAAAAGAGGGGAGAGGGGAGTTTTTGCATCCTGGCGCCTGCGCCCTAGCACTGGGAAGCACAGGGACAACACTGCCACTTACCAGCGGGATGTCAGCCATGGAGTACACCACCACGCCCTGGTACTGGGCTGTGTTCTCCGTGATGCGGCCCAAGCCTGACTTCAGCACGTGGTTGCCATAGAGGAACGACTGCTCCGAGCCAGGCTTCACCCACACCTTGTACTGCAAGAGAGGTGGCAGCGGGTGAGTGGCTGAAAAGGGGATGGTGGGGACCAGCAGGATGGGGGGGGCATGTCCCACCTTGGCGTAGGGCGCGAGGAAGTCCAGGGCCGTGACGCTGAGCCGGAACTTCTGCGTCTTGGTGAACTTGCCGAAGCAGGTGCCCAGCGCCACCAGGCTGTCCCGGGGGATGCTCGCCGCCCCCTTCAGCAGCTTCTCGCTGTGGGGAGACGGCGCTGGGGCGGCTCCGAGCTGCGAGGCACGCGCAGGCTCGCCCTGTGCCCCCGCCGGTGCCCAGACCCCCGGCAGGCCCCCGGCCCGGCCGCCCGCTCACCTCACGTAGTAGACGCGGTCGCGGTGCAGGCGGAAGCAGTAGGTGCCATCGGGCCGGTCCACCAGCAGCTGGATGTTCTCGCCGATGCTGCGGGGAGAGGCGGCGTCAGCCCCGCCCCCGCGTCCCCCGTCGCTGCCCCCGCGGTGCCCTCC
>VXAL01000842.1:105555-142367 GCA_013399475.1 Chauna torquata | reverse complement strand
TCCAGCTTGGGGTATTCTATGATACTGTGAAATAGTCTGTCTCTAGCATGTATCTTAAGCAACATTAGGTGAGCCTATTAATAGGAGGCAACAATTTCTAGCCATTTTTGCAATTACGACGGAGGAACTTAGGCTGCCAGTGTTAGACTATCTGGCCTTTGGGCCATGGTCTTTAAGAGTAAGATTCAGCTGCCCATACAGAGGCAGTCTGCCATTTACAATCTGCTGGCCTTAAAACATCTTGGTTCAACTCTTGATGCAGAAAGCTATGTGTCTCCTACAGGTTCCCTGTTTCATCTGCCATTCCCATGTGTGCGTCCTGGATACCACAAAGCATTTCAAATGACACTAATTTAAAGATGGTGACTATGTTTATATGGTTGAATGAAGCCTTGAAGATGTCATCTCTGGTAATATCTCTGGGAAAATACATCATATTTTTTGCCTTACAATAAGCTGTACCGTAAGGCCAACCACGTGAGACTTCAGGCCATCCGTTGACATTTCAGGCTTTAAAATCTCAGCTACAGAGTTAAAGTGATCAGATGTTGAAGGAAATGTTAAGATTTCTTTTTGTATTGTTTACTAAGACCCTTTTTTCCATTTAGTGAATTCCAGTTTTTGTACAAAACACTTCATACCTGGCAATGCTAAACTGGAGACAGAAGTCATGGATTTCTTGTGCACAAGCATGCAGTCCAAGAGTGAAGCAGACTTAAAAATGATAAAATATCCTGCATGTATATCACAGAGAGATTTGCCAGAGATTTTTTGTGACTGTTGCTTTCACAACCCATACTGAGATTTTTCTCCTTTATTTTTACTGTCCTTCAAAGGAAGCATGTTTGTTCTTAAACTTGTACATAATCGTTGCAGCCTGTCTTATCACAGTTTTGTGTGCTGTATGATGCGGTAAAATAGGAATCTACCAGGGTTCAGCAGGCTTAAGAGTTCCCAATGCCCTGAAAACGGGACTGGATTGTACCATCATTGTACATCAGATATACATTGCAGCTGTTCCCAGTAACAGAATGATATAAACCAATAACTTTCGTTTTTGAAGGACACTGTGCTGACAGCAACCTGATAGAATAGATAGCAGTAATCGGCTGCAATGTGTTATATCACCCCTTTCCTTCTGAACAAGCGAGTCAACATATAGGCCCTTGCAAGTTTTTTCCATTTGAAGGCGAGAGTCACTGTGGACTTGTATTTTTTTGGTGCAGTCCTGTTTATGTAGGATGTGCAAAGCCTTCTTCTCCTGACCATTGTAAAAATCAAGCAAGAGGAGAGGATTTCCCTGCTCACTGCTCCAAGCCTCTAAGCAAGCACTCCACCAAAAATATAGTCTTTTTCTTAAGACAGTGCTGCTCATTCTTCACTGACTCTCCATTTTTTCTTGCACTTCAGCATAGTCTGGTGTATTCCTAGTTTGGTAGATGAATTTCTATTTGCACAACATGTTGGGATCAGATTTTTTATTTAAGACCTGTCAATTGAACTGGAGTCTACCTCCACTAGCCTGGTGATTCAGTGAATGAGCCAGAAATATTTGCATATCTGCCTTGTGATTTGCCTGAGAACTTTCATTCCTTTAAATAACCAATTATTTGTGCTCCCACCTGTGGTAGTGTTTACAGTCAGCCTCCCTCCCTTGATGTCCTCACTTTTTGGGTAAGACAACATAACTGTGCCTGTGCCCAAGCCTGCTTTTAGTTGTGAAGCCATTATATGGCTATAGTATCCTGGCTTGCATCAGAAATAGCGTGGCCAGCCTGACTAGGGAAGTGATTGTCCCCCTGTACTTGGCAAAGGTGAGACCACACTACAAGTACTGTGTTTGGTTTTGGGCCCCTTACTACAAGAAGGGTATTGAGTTGCTCGAGCGTGTGCAGAGAACAGCAACAAAGCTGGGGATGGGAGTAAGAAACAAGACCTGTGAGGGGCGGCTGAGAGAACAGGGGTTATTCAGTCTGGAGAAGAGGATGCTGAGGGGAGACCTCAATGCTCTCTACAACGACCTGAAAGGAGGTTGCGGCAAGATGGGTGTCAGTCTCCTTTCTCAGGTGACAAGTGATAGGATGGCCTCCCTCAAGTTGCTCTAGGGGAGGTTTAGATTTGATATCAGGAAGAATTTCTTCACGGACAAGCTGGTGGTTAGGTGTTGCAACAGGCTGCCCAGGGAGGTGGTGGAGTCACCATCCCTGGAGGTATTTAAGAGATGTGTGGATGTGGTGCTTGGAGACACGGTTTAGTGGTGGACTTGGTAGTGTTAGGTTGATGGTTGGACTTGATGATGATGGTCTTTTCCAGCATAAATGATTCTATGATTCTATTTCTCCGTGCATGCACTGAGTTGTTGTTCAGGCTTTTCTGGTAATGGTCAAGAAGCTGGGGCGTTCTCCACACCACTGAGTTTTGATATTTATCCTCAGTGAACTGTCTGACACCCAGCAAGTTTTGCACAACCTCCAGCGTAGCAGTAGGAACTCTCCACAAGGACTGATTCATGCACAGACAAAGTGGAGCAACATCCTGCATGACATGTGAAGCGTGTTATAGAGATGCTGCAGAAGAGCACAGGGGGTTAAAATGTCCTGTTGAAACTAATGAGAAAATGGGGGCAAAAGGTTGCAAAAGTTCATATTGTGACCTAACAGCTTTTTTTCCAGCCATCTAACAAACTCCCTTGTCTTGGGACATCCTGACACATGATTTTGATCCTTAGTTCAGCCCTGAGGCAGGAAAAAGGAATCATAGAAAGCAACTAATATATGAAGGGAGGTGGAGTGGGGAAGGCATGGTACAGGGAAAGGGATACGGATTATGTATCTTGGAGAGCAGAGACCGGAGAGGTGAGAAGACAGACTGTCTGTGCCTGTTTTAAGTCTGCTGCTGTTAGCATCGTGTGTTGAATGAGTTTCAGCAATGGCCAGCTGCATCTTTGACTGCATCCAAGTAATAACCTAGAGTAGCCTTTGACTTGGGAGAGATCAAGGGATTAGAACACAGAGGAATATGGCTGCTGGCAAATGAAAACTTCAGAATTTCACTGTTCATAAATCAAAGGTTATTTTTAATTACTTTTTTTTTTTTAATTTGCAGTTTTGTGGATTTTTCTCAATACAGGTGGGGGCCTCTGCATAGCAGGTATAAGCCTATTAAAAGAAATGCAGGCTCTGCTATTTCAGCTGCCTTTTGAGGAGCCCTTAAAAGTTTAATCTACAGGTCCTGCCTCCTGTCCAAAAGCCCACAGCTCACAAGCCTGAAGTTCTCTGGTGCTCATGAATCAGACCAGAAGACCTCGATGACGTTTGTAGGCAGGAAAAAATCTTTAGTTACATGCCATGTACACTCTGTCCAGGGGGGGGAGATATTGCCAAACAGCAAGGCTGGACTACAAACCAGAAAAAGCGTCGGATTTCGTGGCAGAAATGCGTGAATGGCCCCGGAGTTGCGAGGGAGACTGCGTGCTCTGGGAGCACACAAAGGGTGAGAGTCAACTTGCTGGGTCAGGGCTACGGAGATGGTGAGAGAAAAAGACTGGAGAGGCACAGGGGAGAGCTTTCTGGGACCAAAACTGGGAGAAAACCCCACACAATCTTCCAACACAAAAATAGAGGGGTGAGTTAAATTACAGCATTGCGAAGGCTGTGGGATGCAGGAGTGGATCCTCCACACTTTCAAGGGTGGGAATATGTGGAATGCTGGGGCAGGCTGCCTCCCGTCAGTGTCTTGCCTACAACTCCTGCTTGGTGACAGCATACACAAGCCTTGTGTTGCTGCAGATGCTGCCGTGCAGATTCACTCAGCTGGCCCCTCCAAGCACTGCCTCAGCATGTCTCAAGCACCTGTGCCTAGGGACATCCTTTGGTGGTGCTGGGGGTCCTAGGCCAGAGCAGTGGCGGGGTACCCCAGCAGGACCCCTGGCTCAAAGGAACCAGGTTTTTCTGCTGCATTGGCTGCTCTTGCCTCACCTGTACGTGCAGGAGCATATCTAGGACATGGCCTTACCTGCCAGTCGATCTGTCCTGTGGTCTTGACATATTGGAAGTTCATCCCTTGTGCAAGCTTGTCAGTCTGGAGCATCTTCGGTTCGGCCAAGAGCTGTCTTTGTGTCAGCATGTAAACTGCATTATGTGTGAAAATGTATCGTGTCTCATTAGTTGTGAAAATACACATTACTATACCCCATCAGGAGTGGTGTGAAGGCTGTTGAACTTGGATGTGCATATATTCAAGTGGAGCACCACTGCACGAAATGGCCACTGCCCTGCTGTAAAGACAGGAGGCAGTAACTAAAAAACAAAATCGGAGAAGAAAAAACACCTGGGAAAACTGCTTCTGTGTCACAGATGGAATTATACCCTTCACTTGTAAGAGAGAAGTAGCAATGTGTTTTATTGATATAATGTAGTGATCTAACAAAGCTTAATCATAAGCAAGACAGCAACTTAAGATTTGAGATGGCAGGGTACGCTCAGATATCTACTGCAAAGAGGACAGAGTCGGGCAGGCTGCCGGAAGACACTCCCGTTGAGTCAAGAGGTCCAGAATAGACCCCTTCTTACATTCTGAACTGTTCAGAGAGGAGTCTAGGTATGGCTGGATCTACCTCCAGTCCCAGACTTAGTCAGTGGTTTATGTCTAAAGGGGTTATGTGCACAATCAATTCAATCAATGTGGATTGCTACTTAACAAAGCATGCAAAGTGTCATTAGGACTCACTGCAGGGTATGTTCTCATGATTGCGTAGGCTAGCCTTGTATCTAGGATTTCCCTTATTAGTGAATTACTCACCCTTTCCTTTTCATTGGTGTCTGTCAGTGGACAGTCTTTGAAGCTCGAGGAGTCTGCCCTGAGAGGCATCCCAACTCAGGGGGAGTTCCTAGGTCACAGCCCGCTGCAATCCTGGAAAGCTCAAGGGGTTCTTGCTTAGAATCGCTATTTATAGGATTGCCAGATGATTGACTTTTAGTCAGTGTTTTTCCATTCTGGCCACAATTCACGTTAGGCAATTCTGGTATTTTTCCACCACTGCACAATTCCGGTGCTTCTCAGATTGTACAGTTCTGGTACTTTCCAGATCGGGCTATGATCCAGGCCCCGGGAGTTCCAAGTGTGGTCAGGGAGTGCCTGATGGTCCCAACTCACCATGATTCTAACAAAGACAAGAACACAATGTTGGCTTATCCTGAGATCATAGATTGGCCTGGGTAGAGCTACATCACCACAGATTATTCAAGAGAATGGTGAAAATAAATGACTGTTAACTTGAGCAGAGCTGGAGTCTGGTTTGTCTGCACGGACAGCCTAAGGAGAGAGAAACTAATATCTAAGAAAAAATAAAGCCAAACCCAGAGACTTTGAAACTGAAAAGAGAAGTCACATACACAAGGACATAGGATTATTGGATATTTGAAAGGGCTCTTATTTAACCCCCCCAAGACATGCAGAAATAGTGAGAAAATCAAGTCATAAAAATACATGTAAACATTTATTGTTACTATTATTTCTGAATGTGTATTTTGCTAGTTAATTTTTTTTTAGGGAGTCTTGCAAAGCCTGTGTCTCTGCTTAAACATTTCGTGCTCCTGAAGACTCGAATTGTAAAATCAGAAAGGGCAGAGCTCTGGGAAAAAAAATGTAGTTGGATTGTTAGCAGTGGCCCTGGGGTATCTGCATTACTCCTCAGTGAAAATTTAATGTAGTAAGAAAGAGAACATGTGCCTAAGAAACATCCTGTGAAACAATCAGCCTGATCTTCACTCCAACCTAGTGGGACCAAGGGAAACTTAGGAATGAAAAGCTGAGAGAAATTTGGGAGGATTAATTTTTCATCTTTTTTCCACTAAGTGAGATGTTGGGGCAATTGAAGAAAAAATGCTTGTTTCTAAAAATTTGCCATTTTCTAAATGACATGCTTATTTTTGCTATTTCCAGACTGCAAATTCCAGTTGATTAAAAAAGAAAATCCCCTCCTGCTGAATGCAAAGTACTTAATTTTTTGTTCAATGGAGAGCTGCAGAGTCTTTTCTAGTTTGGGCTTTTGGTCTGTCAAGAAAGATGAGGCAGTTTCATTCCGGGTGGAACAAAATGATTTGTGTATGTGTGCCTGTGCCCGGGCCACCCAGTACAGAAGTGGTTATTTGGAGCAAGCTGTGCACTCTGGTCTGCTGCGGAAGCAAACCTGGCACTGCGGCGAATGTCCGTATGGGGGAGCTCTGGCAGAGCTGTCCTGCGGATGGGTATTTATTCCAAGTTGTGCTTTCCTTAAGAGTTTTGTTTAGAAAATATCTTAATAGCTTTGTATTTATTGAGTAATGGAGACACAGATCTCTGTTCCAGGAAAAGCTCACTGGGATTAACTAAACAATTGGAATGGTAGAAAATGTCTTTTCTTTCTGATTCAGCATGAGAAGACAATGACTTTGCTAAGACTTTGCTTCTGTGTTTCATCTTTTTGATTCTAATGCAAGCCATGCTCTTTCATTTTTTCAGGTAGCAAAGAACAACTGAGCAGAGAGCAGAATTTCTGGGAACTGTGCAGACATCAGTGGTCCATGGATTTCAGATCAATCATGATAGTAAACTGACCCGTAGTGATTTACAGAAAATTTCAGAACTGGTGTTTGAGGAAATGAAGAAAGAAGGGGAGCTGTCTCTAAAATAATATTAAGACTTGGATTACTGTGAATCTCCTCCTCTTCTTGCACTTCTATTGTATATCAGTTTATATCAGTGTGTTAGTACCAGTGTAACCTACTAAAATTTGCAGTGATAGAAGAGAAATTAAAAAAAAGGCCTCTATGTTGTAATAAATCAGAAAAAAAAAAAAAAAGACTTAGCAGGATAGCCTTACTGTGACTTAAAAATGACTTTTTCCTGTTATAATGCTTCAGTATCAACCATGTAGCAGATGTGAGAAGAGAAAAAAGGCTGATGGAAAATCAGAGAAGTGCCGAAAAACCAGGGTCACTTTATAGGCTTTTGTGATTTCCTGTAATGTGACGAAAAATCATCTATTGTGTTTTTGCTGGGAAATTCGTAGTTGAGGTCAATGTAGCAGAAAATAAAAGGAGCGAAAACATACACAGGGTTGCTGTGCTGGAATGAGAGTTGTGTTTCTTATTGAATCGGTCACAGAGAATGGTGCCTGTTCAAATTTACATAAAACAAATCCTAAAGCATCTGTCATACTGTGTTCTAACATTGTGTTTTTTCCTGTCAGTTTAATTTTGCATTATCAGGAAGTCTTTGTTTAGATATAAGCATCTTTTGTTACTCGGACTCGTCAGCGCAGGTCTTTGCTTTTCCTTCCACTCCCTGCCGCCGCGGTGCTGGCTGTGGCCCGGATGCTGCATCGATGGTGCGGTTCTGGCTCTGGCATGCTTGGCGCAGACGAGGCTGGCGGTGGGGAGCTGGCCGGCTCCAGCACCAGTGCTCCGGAGGGCAGTCGGCCCCTGCAGCTGAGCTCCCTGCTCAGGTGTGGCTGCCTTGCTGAGAGCTGGTCTGCAGTCTGACCTGTGTTGTGCCGAGAAAGGCAAGAAAACCCAGAGAGTGTCCTCTGTTCCCTTTCCACCCTTCATGAAGGAGCCCTTCTGCTGCGCAGGGAAGATGAGAGGAGACTTAAACACCAAATGTGGTGTCTGTAGGTGGAGTTGTGCTGTTTCCTACAGTCTTCTCTGCCTTCTGCTGATGATCTAGCAGTGCCAGTTTCTTGGTGCACCCTGGTTCCTGCGTGGCATCTCAGCTTGTGTGACTGTCACTTGGCTTTGTTGGCAGGAGACCACTTGGAGCCCTCATTATTTCCCATGGTTAGAGGTCCAGGAAGAGGGCTCAGCTATACGTTGCTCTGCTGCAGTTTCCAGACTCTGCCTGACACTGACGCTGGTAGAATTCAGTAGCTGTTCATCATTTTCACAGCTGAGGAAACTTTGCCTAACAGATAAAATCCTACTGACTTGACCTGATCATCTTCCTCCTGGATGCAAAAGCTGGTTCAAGGTTTGGCCCTTTGATGGCAGCAATGCATGTAGAAGCTGAGCGTCTCCCAAGATCGTGTGTGTGGTTTGCTAAAAGGTTTTGCAGAGGGAATATAAATGGCAGAGACCAATGAAGCAATGTGGTTTCATAGGGAGCTGAGTGGTGATGGAACCTCAGTCCTAGGCCAGTGGTTTAACCACAAGGTCAATTTCTCATTCATTAAGACTTTGCTTAAGAATAAAACTGAAATAAATACTTGAAATTGTCTCAGAGAGTTTTTTTCAACTTTCCAGTCAAAATTAATTAGGTGCTATGAATAGAACACCTGAACCATTGGAAATGATTCACTGCTTTCTTTCCTAAGGATGTAAATTAACACATGTTCTGTTTTGCTGACAAAGTGAATCCTGCTTTAGGAAACTTATGAAGCATGGCTTGTGTGAGTAGAGACAAATTTGTGATGCTGACTTTCCATCCTAAAACAGCAGCCTCAGTTAGCTCTTATTTTATATCATCTTCCCTTCCTTCTGACAGTCCTAAATAACAAGGAACATATGCTGCTGAAAAGCAGAACCACATAGATCTCTTTCAACAGCTTTCTGCTTCAAATTTCCCCTTTCACCAGTGTGACTGAAGGCAGCAGTTGTGGAGTCACCATCAGATAAACTTTAGCAATAAAAACATTGTCCTCTCCAACCTCCTGGATGATATGGAGATAAAAGCATTGATGATCAGTCTACACCAGCCCACCTAGATTTTCTAACACTAATGGAAAATTGAAGAGAGCTGGTAATGCAGACACGGGAACATAATGGAGACGTTGTGAATTCAAGGCAACAGATTGTCTGTGCCTGGTGACCTGCTTCCCTATCCCCCCATTGACCCATGTTCAGGCACTCAGGCTGCTGGCTGTGGAGTGCAGATGTTTGGACTTGAAATGAAGTGGATGGTGGGCAAGCACAGCCTTGGGAACAAGCCTGGCCCTATGCTTAGCTCAGAGCACCAGGATATTCAGAAAGCTCTCCGTGCTGACAGAGATAAATGGATGCTGTAGGAAAGTGACAGAAAGCAGAGTTCAGACTACTCTCTGTGGGTGATATTCCTCTTCATGTTTTATTTCCAGTTATTTTAAAATTAAGCCATAAATTGAAGACAGAATTCACATTACACATTCATCTCTTCTTCTGCAGGCCTCTGGGGGACAGCCGTTCTACTTTATCAGGATGCAGAGCAGAGGATTTCTGACCATTGTTGAGCTGTTGTGTGTATGTATGTGTACTGCTTGAATAGGCAGGTGTTTTCTTTTATGTTGTCCTGGGGTATATCAGTTTTTTTTCTCATACTATTACTTGTTGACATCCATACTGGTATTCCTCGGGCCCTGTTTTGACAAGGTACGTAATAGGGTCTGGTCCCTGGAGAACCCTGACTTATGCCTAGGATACATTTTTGCCAATATTGAAGTATTGGGTTGAAAAAAAAAGACTTTTTTTGGATTTAAAAAATATTTTTACATAAGCAGGTAAGGTAAGGAGAAGAGGGAAGGGAAATAAAAAGTAACTATGAACAGGGGAACATTTTGCCAAAAATGTAACTAGTAACGATATGTAGGTTATCTAGAGTGACTTTCCAACCACTGAAATGTTAATTAAGCCTGAATGAAACTTTTCCCGCTATTGAGGCATTTGTGATGGTCTTAATTTGTGTGGAGTGTCTATGGTCTAGAAGTTTGGTCAAGCTCATGCTTAAGTCTTTTCTGTAGTGGGAAGCCAGTCTGGGTTGCTCTCCCCTGGCTGTGTATTTTTGCAAAACTCAGGAAATTGCATATCTCTAAGGCCTCTAATGCTTTGTCAGTAGCTAATGCTGGCCAACACATCAAAATATCTTTGCAGGGGATCAATATGAAGCCAATGAAACGACCTGTAGGCACTGCTTTGGAAAACAGGCTAGTAGAAAAGAACATGTGCAGTGGCAGTGAACCTACCTGGTAAATTAAATGGTGAACACACCTGGGCACAGGACTGAAGTGTCTGCACTGTGAAATGGCTAGACTAACCCCCAGCACGTGTGTCCCTGGACAATTCTCACTCTCCAAGCAATTTGCGGGCACAGTCTGGGAGTTATCAAAGGCCAGGGCTGTTTCCATTTGGCAGTCACCATACAGGGACCCATTGCAGAAGACAGGAGACCATACCGTGGGCCCTGCTGTTTCATCTGGACTCAATGCCGAAGGATAGCCCTGGGTGTGTTCAATATACAGTGGGTACCCTGGGGCAGTCTTGGGGTGTGGGTTAAGATCTAGCCACAGGGACACTCATGAGCACAAGTACTCAAAGCTTATTAACCCTGTGAGATTTCATGGGATGTAGGCAGGGTGGAACAGAGGGTGGTTGCCTGACTTAAGGAGGTGGATGGAATTGCTGGGGGCCAAAAGAGGTAGCTTGCGTTAGTGTCATGGAAGGAAGGAACCTAAGTGATAAGTCCTTGTTGGAGAACCGATGGAAATGGAAACCAAAGGAAGAAATGCACTAGGAGATGACAAAGCAAGGAGCAATTGAATTAAGATGGAGGTACTGTGATGAACTATTTATTATTTCTTTTTCTTTCATAATCTGGTCCTGCGTGCAGCTCTGAGCTCATGTTTTTGTACTCTCCAGCTTATTCCATCTGCTCCCACTTGCTCTTTGGCAAGGCTTAGTGTTTTCATGGCTGGGCTGCAGAGTACCAGGCTCTTTGGCACAGACAGTGGCTGGGATCAAGGCTTGCATTGCATTCTGGTTTGGCAGGCTCTGCTTTCCCTCACTGCAAATCCTTTTACCTTTTGCCACCAAGACTTGTTCTTTCCTGGTGGAGCATAACCTCTCTCCATGAAGCTGATGGTGAGGCATTACCCTCCCAGGAGTGAGAGCTAGGTCTGCTTTTCACTCAAATGTACCAAGAAGAGCTTGTGGTCCAGAAACCAGAAATATGCCCTTTCTCACCTGACAGGTGAAAACCCTCTTACAGCAGACCTGCCTTGTCTTTTGGGAGGCCTGAAGCACTGCAAATGAATTTCACACAACTGTTTAAGGTACTCTGTTTTTTTGCAGGCTGTAAAAAATAGCAAGAAAGGACATGGTCAGCAAGACAATTCCCCAGATAATTGCAGAAACATGTTTAATCTTATGTTGCTGTGAGCCCGTTGTTTGTTTCTTGATGCCACTAGACAGAACATTTATCATAACTGCTCTGAATTATCTCAACATACCATGATGTCAGGCAGGGCGAGAGTCTCCCTTTGAAGTGGCCTTTCTTTCAGTAGGTGGATTTAGCAAGAAAAGGAGAAAGGGTTTAGTCAAGGTTACTGGAACAGCCTGAGATCACTGAGTTCACCCAGAGCAGATGCTCCAGCATGAAGGGTTGCTTTGTGTGCACTCAGACAGCGGCAGCCGATGGGTAGCTCTGTAGGAGGACGGACAAGGAAGGGCAAGATTTGGCACTGGCATGTGCAAGTGCAGGGCCACTGAAACCTGAAGAGTTGTCTATGGTGCCAGGTCTGGATTTGGTAGTGAGCGTAAAGACAAATGGGATATGGAGGAAGCAGATTACCAGAATTCAGGAAAAATGATTGGACTAACTAGTTGGTGCCGACCGGAGATGATCAAACTGCTCCCTATCTCCTAATAAACAGCTGTTGGGATTATGGGCTGAGTGAGATGTCATGTCTCAGACCTTCTAGTGAAACCTGTTACTGAGGCTCATTTTTCTCATCCCCCAAGCAGCTGGAAGCACTTTAAATGTGCCATGACATGGAGAGCTGGAGTCTAACAGCCATCAAAATGCAGCCACAGGACAGGCTGGAGGGATCAGGGCTAGCTCTGCCTGTGCTCAGAGCTGGTCAGACACAAAGCAGCTCAGCCTGTGCGTGTGGTGGTGGGAGGCTCAGCCAGAGTGAATGCAGGCTGCCTGGTGGAAGGATTACAAGCTTAAACCAACACCAGGCTAATGTGGCCACCCGCTTCACAAGATGGCATGGCTCACATTCCACCAGGAAGGCTAAACAGGCCTGTTCCTCCTGTCGACCTACCACATAGACATGTCTAATGTGGCTGGGCTGATGCTGGTGCAAAACTGTCGTCCACCTGGCAGCTGTTGCACATTCGCCTGTGTAGGTAGGGACTTCAGAGGTGCCCAGGTCCACCCTCACTGAGGTGCAGTCCACATTCAGAGGATCCACCCTCGCTTCCGAGACACCCTGACCCTATAGCCTCTGGAGGTGCAGCCACCAGAGAAAACCAAATCTCCAGAGGGGACAGAGCAGCACTGTCACCTGAGCTGCCAGGAGGGAGGTTTCAGCACAGATGGCAACCACGTTGGATGGGAGGGTCTCTGTAACTGGAGTTTCTGGAGGAAAGCTGTGGGTTTAATTGGGACGATTAACATGTCTTAGAGCTTGATATCCTCCGCAGCACTGAGAAAGCAACATGCATTCACTGTATGTATTCTTGTCAGGAAGTTTAGCATCAGTATGTAAAAGCTAAGACCTATCCTTTTTGCCCCTTTTTGTCCCCAAAAAGAAGGCTGTTGTAGCCATGTGGAGTGTGTCTGTATCTCTATGTTTTAATCCCTCACCCGAACCTCTGGGCTAATTTGAGCCAAAGATGTAGAAACATCAATTTCAAGTAATTTTCATGAAAGTGACAACCTGGATAGAGAGGAGAAATGTGATGAAGGACTCCTTTGAAGGAGAGGCAGCTATCTGCATTCACCCTTTATTAAACCCCATAGAAAATCGGCATAGGAAAGTGACATTTTGGATGTTCTGCATAAAAGAAAGCTTCACTAAGAGGTTGTGCCTGCTTTGAAAGCCCAAGCTTGAAAGACAAAGCAGCAGGAAGCCAGACTTCAGTAGTACAGCAACTCCTGGTGCTATTTCTCTCTCCCTCTATCCCTTTTCCATGGGACTGCAGACCTCTGAGCCACCGCTCTGCAGCAGGCAGTGGCTTCATGAGTCAGGCTATGCCACCGTGGACTCGGCCACTACTTTTTCTGGTTGGACTGGATGATCTTAGAGGTCTTTTCCAACCTAAACGGTTCTATGGTTCTATGAAATCTGCTGAAACTACACAGGAGTCAACAGCATCCTACAGACTTCTTTCCTCCTATAAAATGTAGCTCACTGAAGGGCATTGTCCCATTTCTCTAAATATTTTGACACTGTTAGTTATTATCAGGCTTTATGGGTGCTCTTCAGGGTTTCATTGGTTCACAGAGACCAAGCCTTCAGGGCATATGACGGGGGATATGAGCTAGGAAAACAAGCAACCCCATACTGCTACAAGTCACGTTTCTTTACAGTAAACATGTGGAAATTCTTTGCTAAAAACACAGTATGGTAAAAGCAAACTGATAAACCTAGATCAAGGAATGACCAAGCCAATACAGTTCACATGTAAATCAAAAATAATACTCAAACTGAAGACAGCCAGGAACTTTCTTGACTGTCTTGCAAAGGCTGGGAACATTTTAATTGTCAGTGCAATTATGGTTTGTGATTTTTTTAAGGTTTGCAAAATTCTAGTTAGCCTTTTTTTTTTTTTTCCCCACCTCTTGATAATTCTTGGTTTTAGACATTTCCAACAGAAGAACTCAAGTGTTATGACGAAGATTGACAGTATTATATTTCTGGGCAGACTGGAATGAGGAACTTGCAGAATCTTTCCTGGAAGAAAAGGCATGTGATGTTATCATTTTTCTAAATCAGATAGTTTTGGACACTTTAAAACTGTGCCTCAGGCTACTGGTTGCTCTGCAAATAAAAATGCAGCTGCAATATTGAGTTACCTGTTTTGCTGAACCCTACATTGTACATGTAACTGTTTAACAAGGACTGAATTCCCAGACCCAGCTTCCCATTTACTTTATGGTCTCTTCACCATTTTGACAGTTCAAATGACTATGTATGCTGACACACCCACAGCTGCACCCACAGCTACACACGAATGTGTACAGGTGTTCATCCCTAGCATGCATACACATTATGTCTATATCTAGATGTATTTTTTACAAGTGAATCCAGACAGCAAGTACAAAACTTTTGTTTTACACATGGTGATTGTGGTGATTTCCTCTTGGCAACAGTAGATTGGTCATACAGAGACTTAAGGGTCAGCTCCTTTTGTGGTAGCTGTACTGTAAATACACCCTAGTCTAAATCCCAATCATATGGAAATCAATGGCTGTTCTGTCATTGATTTCAGAGCAGTGAGGAGCTGGCCCTAAAATTCAGTTTGCACTACGTCCTTAACAGTTTTGACTCGGAATATATTTAAATTGTCGGAGACTATAAGATAAACATTGGGGGTATAAAACATAATAAAATGGTTTAATTTATTTCTGGGTCTATCAAACATTTGTGCTGATAGTATTTTTATGTTCTTAGTTTTCGTTTTAAAATAAACAATAACATTGTGATGGGAGATCTCCTAATTTCCTGTTAATAGAGTTTAAATTGAAAAGCATTTTTCAATGGGAATGCTGCCCATTTAAATTATGGATGGCAATTTTGTTCCATTTTTAAGCTCTTCTCTTTTGGCTGGAGATCCTAGAGTCATAAGGCATTTATAGCTTCTTTAACAATACATAACAACAACAGAACTGACACTTCCATATACATCTATAAAGATGTTAAAAGTGTATTATGGTTATAACAGAAAAGGCAAAATCAACAAGTTATGAGAGAGAGTCTGATTCACCCGCAGCCCCTCCCCAGCCCTGAAACCCTCAGCTGTCTCTTCCCCGTGGTGGTGATGGACTTGTGTCAGTCCATGAGTGGACAAATTTTGGGACCACATGAAATGAGAGCCCTTGGAGAGCTGTGGCCCTCATTGATGGGTCATCTCCATGGCTGTCCCCATGGCCCTGACTGAGTATCAGACCTACTGGAACTGCAGTCCAAATCCCACCTCGTTTAGAGCAAAGAGGAAGTGAATCTCCAGGACCAGGAGATGACACCTCTCCAGTGTCCTGTTGCTTTGAGGTGGCCTGGGCTGTGCAGCTGCATCCCTGGGCAGCACTGGGACTGGCAGCATGACCTAATACACCTGGGACAACTGCATGAGCTGATACAGCAGTGAGACCTGTACATATTCAAAATCTCTAGTGTAGGTATATGTACCTTCGCTCTTTGGAATCAGAGATATATATGTCCATATCCATAGCCATATCCATAGCCATATCCATATCTGTTTCCCTATCCATATACATATACGTATATGAGCCATGTGCTCAGTATAAAGTAGGAATTCATTGCTGCTGATGGGACTTTAGGGATGTTTGGTAGGAAGAGGTTTGGCAAGGGCAGGTGGTGGGCAGTGGTATAGGGCAGAGGGGCATCACAGGGCTGTGCCAAGCCACAGGCACAGTAAACTCACAGCTGTGCTGAAGTAAATGGAAAATCTCATGCTGACTCTAGAGCCAATATTTCACCCAGTGTGAGCATGATATTAAAGAGGAACTGATTAGAAAGGAGAAACTCTGGTAACAAGCGACCGTGGAAAGGAAAACAGGAAGAGTACAAGGAATCTTAATGAGGCTTTAGTTTAGCAATACATTTTATTCTCTTAGGGACTGATGTGGTGTAAGAATGGTTCCTCAACTCTGAGTATATCTTCTTTATTGGTTTTGTGTCACTGCTGTAATTTTATTGATTTTTTTTTTTTTTTTTAACAGTGATACCATAAGAGACCTCTAAACATACAGCAAGTAAACTCTTCTGCATTTATTTGACTTCGCATGTCAGGCACCTATGTTTAAATCTGGTGTTTCAAGGTGCACTTGCAGGCTTGTTGTAGCTTTATAAATGGCCATTAAGTAGGAATAAGAGTGTGAGAAATTTGTCCTCGATGCTCATTTTTGATGTCCCTCTGATCTGAGATTATTACCACAGTACATTGCATCAGTCATGTTGGATACGCAGTAAATGACCTCGACTGTTAGGAAACCATTAATCATCAAATCATCAACAAGACAAAACTTAGTGTCTCTTCTTGTGCCTTTGGATGTGAAGGACAGTGCCTGATTATTCCAGAGCTGCTATAATCAGAAGAAAAATGCTGCTGACTTCCTGGTGAGTTAGTGCAGTTTTGTTTTTGTGGTGCCACATTTTCCTGGTGAAGATGTGAAATCCTGTGGGCTGATATGAGAGAATGTTTTCCTGGCTACTCCCCAGTTGCCAAGGAAATTCAGAGGCTGGAATTTCTTGATTTTACGGATCTAAACAAGTTGTTTGGGAGAGCTTGCCTGGGACCTCAAAATGAAGGGAAATGCAAGAGCAGCTTTGCTTGGAAAAGTGATTTTTAAGTGTGAAGAATTGTCAAGAAACAGTGTAGCACGTGCTTCTGCTGAAGCAGATGGGGATTATTGTATCTCCCATTCTCAAAAGGTGCAGGTGGACAAGGGGAGCAGGTTTTGTCATCTTGGAGTGGAAGAAGATTACTGTTTGTAATCCATGCTCATAGTTTTTTGGTGTTGCTGGTCCAGAGCAGTGGGTGTTTCTGTGATTCCCTTCTTTATGGCTCCAAACTCAGTTCATTCTTCCTGTCATATGTATTTGTATTTTACCTTTAGTAGAGTTAGATCTTAAAGTGCATGTTGGCTTTTGAAAAGTTTCTGCCGCTTACAAGGATGCCTTAGCAGGTATGTCTTGTAGAAGAGGGAGAATATAATGAAAATCTGATGTGAACAGCCTTGAAATGTGATGCTCAAGCCTGTAACATGACCCAGTGAGATGTAGTCAATCCTGATATATTTTTAAAACACTTAAGAGTCAGACTTTCTGCCGAAGCAGGTTTTTGCATATCTTTCTTATGTTTGCATTTCATGTTGTCCATAAAAGCCTACTCATCTATGCCAAACTATAGAGAGATCCCTCTAGTTCTTCCTGATATCTTTGGATTTCATTCAGTACTGTACATTGTAGAAGTGAGACTCAGACCCTGGCTTGTCTGTACTCTTAGCAGCTGGAACTGGGTGACTGATAATCTCTGTGATGAAGGGGGTGCAGGGAGCTTGTCCTCTGTTTTCAGCAGGAATATACCAAGGAACACACCACATTTTGTTTTCTGAGGATTTGTATCTCACTTTATGTAGTTAAATGATTTGCAGCCAATGATGGGCATAATCCACTTTATCTGCTGCTGTGTGATGCCTTGCAAATGAGTTAGCAATTTTTAGGGCAGAGCCTGTTGAATTGTTATGTGTGCGCATACACTGTGCAACAGGATGGGGCATGGTTTCTAAGGGTTATCACAGCATGTATACATCTTGTAGCCCTGGTAAAGCTGGATCTCAAATTGTAGTATTTACTGAAGAGATGCAACACCACATCCATACTGCTGTGCTGGAGACTTCCAGGACAAAAACCACAGCAACACTAGAAGAAACACACGCTACTTAAGGGCACTGCTAAACATGCTGTTTTGCATTATGCACATTTAAAACATGACTCATAGTACCGCTATTAGACATAAACCCACCCATATTTGTGTTTGTTGATGATGAAGAGAGGGACAATGAAGGTTTCTGGTGGTAATAGTAGAGATCAGCTGGTAATTCAGCTAAGTTACAGTTTTGCTAATGTGGTCTGTTTCTGGTGAGATTCTACTGTAAATCAGTAAGTTGCATGAGTCTGTGAGTACATGCATTAAAAGAGTAAAGGCTTGAGACAGTATTATTGGGTTGCCCTACAGGATGGCAAACCTACTTACTACACTGACTGACATAGGCGTTTGAGGAGATCCGTAGGAAAGCTATATCTTGGTCTTGCAAACTCTTCTGCATGTGCTCAACTTTAAGACTGTGTCTAGCTCTATTGGTGTTAGTGGCATTTCTCAAGGGCTTTCTCTAAGCTGATCTTTAAAAGCTTGCAGGACTGTAGGCTAATAGCATCCCAGTATTGGACCATAGGAGAAGAACAGAACGAAAAAATGTATCACAAAAAGTGCTCTATTAATTCAACAAATGTATTTAAGTTTTAATTATTTATAACATTTCAGAGTATATTAGTAAGTGTTCTGTAGTGTATTGATAATAGTTATGAAGGCTGAGTAATTCAACACCTAATTACATCATCTTGCTATTAAGTCTTGCTTAGAAGTAGAAGAGAAAGCACCAACATGAGTTCAAATAACAAAATATGACTCAGCATAAAAGTGCTGGTTGGAATGGATTTCCAAAACTGGATCCTTCAAGATAAATTTCTGAGTCTGTTGATGTATCAGCATGGCTTCATTTTCAGGAACATTTAGTATGTCTGCTTGTCTAAATTGACAAGGTTGTTTAGGTTAGTTGGATAGCTTGGACTATCGGTTTAATCACAGCGTGTGTAGTAAGAGAAGCATGTTGTCCTATGATTTATACCAAAAAGGTATTTAAAACAGCCCACCAAAATCAGAAGCTTGTTCAACTTTTACTGTGTGTAGAAACACACAGGAAAATCCAAAGGAACCCATGAGGTCATGGTCTTACTACATAAATAGTGATAAAGAAGTGGTATCATGTTATAAGCATAAGAATCACAGTACGATATAATCCATTTTCATGAGGCTGTTGTGCCATCCTCTGTGTTTCCACTAAGGTTTGTGGGTACCACTGGGGAGTGTAAGTGTGTGGTGGTTTTACCCAGCTCAACAGCAGAACTCCACCGCAACCGCTCGCTCACTCCCCCTCCTCAAAGGAACAGGGGGAGAAAATACGATGGACAAGGGCTCAAGGGTTGAGATAAGGATAATTTAATTAAAGGGAAAAGAAATAATACATCAAAGGCCGCGCGGAAGCGAAGAGAGAAAGAATTCTCTACTTCCCGTCAACGAGCGATGTTCGACCACATCCTGGGAAGCAGGGCCTCAATACGCGTAGCGGTTGTTCGGGAGGACAGACGTCTTCATAACGAGAGCCCCCCCTCTCCTTCCCCTTCCCCAGCTTTCATTGCTGAGTGTGACACCACATGGTGTGGGATATCCCTTTGGTCGGTTCAGGTCAGCTGCCCTGGTGATGTCCCCTCCCAGCTGCTGCTCACCCCCAGCCCACTGGGTTTGGGGGGGGTTGGAGAGTCTGGGTGCTGTGCCAGCACTGCTCAGCAGTAGACACACCACTGGTGTGGTATGAGTGCTGTTCTAGCTCCAAGCGCAGAGCACAGCGCTGTATGGGCTGCTGTGGGGAAAGTTAACTCCATCCCGGCCAGACCCAGTACAAGGTGTACTGTGGCTCAGCCTGAGGAGACAACTTTGCTGGAGGCCCTGCAGTGACTAGCGGATGCTCCCCATCTCTTTGTTTATGAGAGAGGTGTTGTGACCTTGCAAGGACCAGGCTGGCACAGCGGGAAGGAGACCCGTCATGAACATGGTATTGTGGGACTGCCATCACAGCCATAACAGCCAGCGCTGGCGCTGGCTGGGATTTGGCAGAGGACACTGCTGCTCAGTGTCCACCCTGGGTGGCTGGCAGGTCTGAGGTGCTCATCCTGACTGACCCACGCAATAAGCACCATAAGCAAAAGATCTCTGCCATGGCAAGCCAAAGCTGGCTCCTCAAGGAGGCATCCTGGCTTCCCACCAAACTACTGGGGTGGTGAAAGTGTCCACCATGGCTCTTGGTGCTGACAGGCAGCTGCACCCAAGACAGCTTTCAATGATTGTCTTGTGTCACCTGCTTTGTGGTGCTCACCTTGTCTTCCTCATTAACACTCTCATGGAGAGATCATCAACACATACTGGTTATATACGGATCAATATACCATAAAGGATGATCATTAGGAAGATAAAGCCTCCCTAGCTCATTGGCAATTATTTTATGATATTTCTGATTAATGATTCCATTTTAGCCATTTCAGAGCTCAGCAGTCTTCATTTGTTAGTGTTGATTATGGGAGCCCATGCCTTGCCTGAATCTGAGTAATTTAGACCAACAAATGTGAATTAAAATCAATAGAAATGTCATTAGCATCCCAGTGCCATGAAAGATAATACAACCATTTCTCATGCATTCAGTTTATTAAAATTTGCTAAAGTGTGAAATATGTATGACAAGTAATGATGTTTTAATCTTTCACCAAGGTAACAATTGAAAGCTGATTGATTCCATTCAGTAATTATAAAATCAAAATGATGGAAGATTGTAATCAAGAAGGATTCTGTCTCATACTTTGTCACGCCTCCATGCAAGATAAAATTCTCATTTGTAACATCTCTTTTATCTGAAAAGAAATCAAACTCCTATTTGCCCTAGTTTAAATCTCATGGCTAGTTAGGTAATAACCTTTTTTTTTTTTTCATACTTCAGTGAGAAAAGAAAAGCAGCCTGCACCCACTGAAGGGTTGTATCCTCATGTATGCCATAGTTCCTTAAAAGCTCTTTATTCATTTCTGTGTATCTTCACACTTGACAAGGTTGAGAGGATGGCTGTATTGCATTGCTGGGGTGCTGGCAGCTCTTTAGGTCTTTGTGGGACAGCTGAGCTCAGTCCTTCCTCATTCCCCTCCAAAAAAAAAAAAAAAAAAAAAAGCTATGGCAGCTTCTAAGTCAAACCATGGAAATATCCTCAGAGCCTGGTGGGCTCTGTGAGCAATGCCTTGAGCCAGGGAGGCACTGCCCAGCAAATAAAACCTCTGCCCATATACAATTTCTGTGTGCCACGTCCCTCCTCCCTCAGTACAGATATCACACCATGGACCTTGCCCAAGTCACTCTCCACCTACACCACTGGACACAAGAGGGGAATGATTCCCATTTGGGCCACCTTCACTGGCCTCAAGGGCTGGTGAGAGGGACTGTAGGCTCCCCATGCCCCTGCCAGAAACATGCCATCTCACCAGCTGCTCAGTGTCCGACCCGCTGCTGAGGCACCAGCTGATGAGCACCTGGAGATGCATGCTGGTCAATAGGCTGAGCCTCCAAAACTACCTGTGAGTATTTAGCGTGATGTTACTCTGAAGAGATGAAGCTCTGCTTGGCATTTTACCATAATAACAAGGGACTTGGGAGACCTGACTTTGTTTCTGACTCTGCCATTCATCTTTTGAATGGCCTTGGGCAAGTCATTTCCCTTCTCTGTACCTGCCCTTGCCCATATACCCCCCTTCTGAACTAATGTCAGTAGTGATGACTTATGGCAGTGCTATGGTTGATTGGGTCTACCTTTTATGAGTAAATAAACAATAACTGCAGAAAGGCCTGATTTTTTGTTTAAAGGTTCTGCTTGGCAAGATCTGGTGTTAACTAGAGGTGGCAATGTGTGTTATGTTGAGGTTTCTCCACTTCCACTCTCTGCTTATCTTTGGTGGAAAATTGAGTCTCATCAGTTGGAGAACAGAAACAACAGTACAAGGCAAGTCCCAAACTGCCAATGCACCTAGAGTAGTAATTACAAATGGTCTGAGACCCATGCAGGGAGTCAAAATAAACACCAGCTTATCTCTCTGCTTGCTTTAGACAGTAAGAGTATGCTGCAGACCAGACATTTACTCAGAGATGTCCTGGAGCAGAAAGCAAACTTTCCTTTCTGGACAGCTCATTTTTGACGTCCAGATTTTGGAAACACTCAGCTATTTGTAACTGTAGAAGCATGTCTCTGTGAAACATTGACATTTTCGGGTAGGTTGAGTACTCTGCAATAAAATCCAAGATACAGTGCAGTCAGTGGGTGGCCTCAGACAACTTTTAATGGGCTTTGGAACAGGGCCCAAGCATATCACAAAATCATCAAAGAATGGGAGAAGGAGGCTTTGGTTTAGCCAAATCTCTGAGTGTGTGCTTAGCCATTGAAATTAATGAGAATTAAGCATATGCTTGAGTCTTCTGCTGACCCTTTCCTTAACCACCGAATAACAAATACTGTCCTGCAGATGCTCCGCTTAGAAGGAGTGTATGCCTTTCATATGCCAAAGAGGGGCATGCCATTTAAAATAGCAGATTTATTCAATTTTCTAGTGACATAGCAAAAGCAGAATTTGGCCCTGTGTTCCTTGGAACAAGGAAATTTCAAATTACTACTAACTGCAGCTTCTCACTGTATGATTTTGCATGATGCAGGTTAATGGCTCTCTGCTAGGAAAGATATCTTCTCTGCTTCAGTCACCTAACAGAATTCTTAGCATGCAGCTCATCAGATGGGTTGTTTTCTTTAACTATATTCCTGTAGGAATGCATCTTTTAAGTATCCTGCTGCATTATTTTGACACGACCTTCATATCTTTTGAGCTTATTGTTTCTGGAATTCCTTTTCTCTGCATATCAAATGATGTTGCTAGGTGTGCTTTTTATAACAAATCTTGATGGAAGGTCAGGAAAAAAAAAGGCTAATATATCCTATGGCTTGATAATTTCAGGGTCAAGACAGATTTTAAGTGTTGATCTTCTTGCGCTTGCTGATGAATCTTTTTGACCAAGCAGCTGGTGCATCAGATCTAGCCGGCAGCACACAGAACACATTAGGAAAACAAAGAGAATGTGAGATTAAGCTGAAAAGAGGCAAGAGAGGCATTTTCACTGTTCTGCATGAAGGCAGAAGATGCTTCGAGAGGATACAACCTCGGTTTTCTTATTGGAACTATAGCCTCTTCCCCCCATCAGATTATTCAAAGGTAAATTTGCTTTTCACTTTCTCAGACACACCATTTCCCTCTCACCGGTATACTTATTTATTAGTAATATTATTTGTAAAATGCTAACTTCATTGCCTGCACTGTTATGATGTTATCTCTATGTGCTTCTGTGAGAATGTAACAATGTCATGAAGAAAAATGATGTAAAAATGATGTGGGTACATAAAATGGGATTGACAAAATGAAATAAATCACTGCTGGGCTGAAGAACAGAGCTGCATGTGTAATGAAATACTTTGGCATTACATCATCGTTTATGTAACATCTGGCAGAGCCTTGTATTTCAGTGCTGCTTTGAATCAGGATCATTTTTTTCTGTCCGGGAAAAGAGAAAAACAAGCCATTATATTTTGCACATAGAAAATTTGAAAAAAGGGGAAAAAAAGGAAACCCATGAAATATCTGTGTGAGGCTCCCCAGAGAAGTTCTGCCGTCCCTAACTCAGTGCAAAGAACATAATGTGAACTACAAAATAGTTCACATTCAAGCAAGATTTTCTTCAGTTGTATAAGAGAAACACATTTTTAATGTGAAGGGGATGTTTTTGGGGTTGCACAGTTCATTTTTCCATAAGAGAATTTTTCTAATTTTCATCATTATACATACCCTGTGGCTAGGCTTCTAGCAAAAAAAACGAGTGTGAATTATATGCACTTGCGTGTTTTCCACAGGGGTTGTTTTCCAAAGGAGTGTTGAATTGCCTTTCTGCCATTGTCGGCTCCTGATCTGGTCTCACACAGCCATATGGGTGCTCCTTATGTGTCGACTCCACCACCCCTGATCACCAGCAGCATCTTCCTCATCCCTGGGGTGAATCATCATGCCCAGGTCCGCCCGGTGAGTGGGTTGCCAGGTGGGGCAGGATGAGCTCCTCCAAAAAATGAGAGGTCTCTGCTAAGAAAGTCTATGGATTGTACCCTGACCTGTCTGAGTTCAGCAGAAGTTATGCTATTGCTTTCAAGGGAACTTGGGTTTTGCCTTGTGCCTCTTGCCTCTGGGGTACCATGGAAGGTCCCGAGGCGGTGGCTCTGGTGGAGTGTGCCAGCACTCCTGGCAGTGGTGACGCTCTCCTTCCTCAAACCTTCATCGGGTGGCAGCTGCCTGGGATGCGGGAACAGGTCATTGGCAAGAACTTTCTGTGTCTAAAAATAGGCCTTTTGCTGTCTTTTTAAAATATTCTACCGTTCAAGGAGGAAATAGGACAGGTTGCCAAAGAGAAATCACTGTTTGTTTAGCTCCTTATCTGTTAATCAAATATCATGCAGATAAGCCACTCTTACCATAATCGCTCTTCTCCCAGGGATTTTCATACGGTACATTTATCCAGCAGTATAGGTCTGGCTGATACATAAATAGAGCTGGTGGTTATAGCTATTATACTCCCCCTCCTATTTTCTCCAGGTTGGTACAGAAAGGGAGATTTTGATATGCTTTTGACTAAAGTGTGATTTAAGAGTTTGGTTTTACATAGTGGAAGCAGCAAGGGGAAGCTGAGCAATCTGGATACAACACTCACTGCTCCAGAAACCCAGCATGGTGTTGGTGTCTGGAGTGCTTTCGTCCTTTCTGAGCGATTGTTAGAGTTACCAAAAAGTTCATTTGCTTTGGTTTTAAAACAGTGTTGACTTCTATTGATTTTCATTTGGGAGGAGAGTGGTGCTGTGGAGCATGAATGTTGCTGCAAGCAGGACAGTATAAAACTGGCAAAGGCAAGAAGGAGGCAGTGGCCGTACATTTAAAGTGTAAGATTTGGAGTCAAGATATTTTGTTCCTATTTCTGGTTTTCCTGTGGATGACCTTGGGAAAAGAACTTACTACAAGGGCTGAAAGCTGGTCAGGTACAGGGCCACAGTGTCTCTTAATAGCAGCAAAGGCAACAATGGGACATTTTAGGATGAAAACACCTCTTTCTAGCATCTGAGGCTTTTGGATGAATGTAATTTTCCCTTTCTTCCAGGAACATCATGGCAGTGTACAGCTGCCCTAGGCATTTCCAAGCAGGAGGAGAAACATATTTACATCTCGGAGACATCTCCCTGACATTTTTGATACTGGACACTGCAGGCCTGGGCTGTCATATTGGGGTGGTCCTGGAGAGGAGTGGGGAATGTTTGAGGACAAGCGGTGGCGGGGGCTAGGCTCATATTGAGGTGAAAATGGAGTTGTGATGGCTAGGACTTTTCCTAGAAGCTGAACCTCTCTTTCTGGAGCAGTCACAGGTGGCAGCTGCCTTGTGAATGCCGTAGAGGGGATGGGTCCGTGCAGGTGTGGAGCGATGATTCGTGAAAAGACAGCTTGAGGCAGCACAGCGGTGCCAAGGAATCTGTTGGACAATGCTTTTCTACAACTTGAACTATCTCAGCAGTGCTGTGGGAACACAAGCTGGTCTTTTCAAGGCACAACTTGGCACAGTGAAGTTCCTCTATGGGCACTGTTTTAAGATTTCTTCTTCTGGTACTGCCTTTTCTCCCCTTTGGCATGTAAACTGCCTTTGTCCATCCATTAAATGCTGCGAGGTGCACATCCTCCCATTCTCCAGTGCGCTTACATGATGCCAGCTCAACCAGTTCCCTCCTTCATGATTAAAAATGAATTGCCGTGGCTGGAGTGATGGGCCTTTGTAGTGAGGTAACAGTAGATGTTGCCTCTCCACAGGGATTTCTGAAAGGCACCAAGTGAGACCTCCAGTGCACTTAGCTGCTGCTTTGCGTTTTCAGTTTCTACCCATGCTCCTCGTGCCACAATTTAGGCAGGGTAATAGAAGTCTAAATTATCTCATGGTAATAAGGTTCCTCCAGTCCCCTGGGAAGGATCACAAAAATCTGAGCAGACAGTGCAAGAATATCTATGAACATTAGAGCGAATTGGCTCTCAAGGAGAAAAGAAGGCTTTTTATTTAATAAAATACTGGCCTAATAGCAGGTGAGATTTCTTTGATTTCTGTCTGTTTCACTGTTGTCACAAAAGTGACTGGGAACGTTCTGTGACTGAGGAGGAAACTGGGCCCAAGGGTAGATATATGAAGTTTTAGTAAAGTTTAGTCATGATCATGAGACCTCTCCTCCATTAGGGGAATGAGAGGGAGAGGGACCTCCCATTAAAATTTGCTGCAGCTTTTGTACAGTTTTCAGCAAAACATTATGCAAACACCTCCAGTCACTTCGCTACACCAGTCATGACCCTGCAGATCACCTCCCCTCACTTCCACGCAGAGCGGAGCTCCCCGTGCGGGACAGCTGCAGCCCTGGGTTGGCTCCAGTCCTCTGCTTGTGTCTCCCGGAGACCTCGCTCTCCTCCGGAGCTGAAGTTTTCTCAAAACAGGACTTTGGGTGTTTTTGTCACATAATGGGTTTGTTGCTTCTAGTCCATCCTGGGGAAGTGCTCGGGCCAGTGTTCACAGCTCTGGGCAGAGACAAAGCAATCGGTGCCTAACTTCCAGGAGAAGAGTTAGCTCTTCCCTTGCAGAGCGGGTAACGCAGAGCAGGGCAGAGCGGTGAGACATTTCCTCACTCTGTAGATGGCCCTGGCTGTGAGGAAACCCGGGTTTTCTCCTGGGATGAGATGCAGTAGTCACACAGCATTTGGATCTCTTGGTTTAAACCAGAAGGGTTTGAGGAAAGGCACACAGCCTTCTCTTCCTGTGCACAAACCCATTCCTCTAATGGTTTGGTGGCCAGGAATGCTGGCCCTTAGCTTCACCTGCATCCTCACAGGACTAGAGTGCTTTTATTAGGGCATGCTTCCATGTCAAAGACTGAGCTGGATGCCAGTTAAAGAGAATGGAAAGAACCTCCCTGTTGCTCTTCTTTGTTCTGCCAAGAAGACAAGTCTTTCCAGAGAGGTGGCAGTGGTCACTCGTCGGGCTGAAAGGGGCCAAGGACCAGTGGTGGCTGGGTGAGCAGAGGCACTACAGCCAGCCTGCTGACCTGGGGGCAAGTCCCCGTCCCCTGCCATCATCAAGGTCCTGTGGCTTTGCAGCAAGGGCAAAATGCCCTTGTGATTTCACTCCATGCAGGAAGAGATAAAGCACAGGTTTTTCCATTTTTATCAGCCTATGTCCGTAATATGTGTGCCACCTGTTGGGGTTTACATTACTCACATTTGCTTGCACAATGACTTACCTTAAGTTAAGGGTGAACTGATGCTGAATGCAGGCACTGCCAGGTTGGCAACACTCAGAACGGACACCTGTCCCCAAACCCAGTGCACAATGCATGGCATGAGGTCTCCTGGGGGCATCTGCACCTGCACTGGAGCCATCACCTTCACCATCACCATCACCATCAACCACCATAACCGTCACCACTGCTTGGTCTGTCTGCCTGGCCAAAGGCTGCAAGTCTGCAAGGGGGCAGAGGGACAATACCCAGCTGGCCTTGGGCCATTGCTCAGAGATCAAAGCTCTGAATAATGTTAATGAGTTAATTCACCCCCCAGGAAATGTTTCCCTGCTGGTGTAGCAGATGAAGGAACAGTGGTGGCTACAGGGAAAGAATTTTATGTGGAGATGTGTAACAGTGTCATTTCAGCTTTGTTTCTCTTCACTTCTTGACAGCTGTTTAGCATTACACAGACATATGTATCGATAATTTTCCCCATTATTTCTGCAGCATAGAGCTGCTTATTTCCCAGATCTTCTATTTAATTCAGCAAAAGCACTATTCAATTACCTGTTTAAGCAGAAGGCTGGGGACAAATAAGGCTGGGCTGGAGAAAGAACCAATAGATAAAATCACAGCTGGTTCCCAAACTCTTTGTGGAAAGCTGCCTCCAGCAGGCACAGCTCCCTGATGCTTTTTGTCTCATTTTGGGCAGCAGAAGGGAGGCTTACCTCCTACCCTGGCTTAAGCCTGGGCTCCAGCTCCCATGGGGCTGATACTGTTTGGTAGGGCTCTTCTGGCAAGAGAAATATTAAAGCAAATAGGTATCGCTATTAGTTGGTAGGCTGGAGATTGCCACCAGTGCACAATGTCGAGTCCGTGCAAAATATTTGAAGAATTTCTGCTTCCTAATATTGCCCCTGCCTTGCTTCTTGCCCATGCTGGTTGTTCACAGTGAATCTTACTTGAAGCTATTAGGCCTGTTCCTGATTTCTCTTCCATTGTGTTTTGTTTGCTTGGAGCTGCTGATGTGCAGCTGACACATGTTAAATTATTCCTGATTTATGCCAGATGAGGTCAGAATCAGAACCGTTACTTGAGAACAATAAGCTTGGGATATGTAGTTTGGGTATATTTTTCCTTTGTTCTCTGCTATTTGATGGTTTTCTTCCAATGTCCCTTCCCGCTGACTTCCAGCAGAGGTTTCTTGCTGTATAAACAACTGGATTGATTTCCAATATGGACTTTTACTTCCCTGAAAAAACATCTCCTCAGGGGAAATCGGCAGTTCTCTCTTGTATATGTTTTCTTATTTGCATTTACTCAAAGGGGTTTGGAACCCAGAGACAAGATTTACGTCAACAAATCCCTCTCCCTCTTATCCAATTTAGTTGTTTTAACATAATACAATCATTTTCTAAATCAAACTGATGGAGCGGTTCCTAAAGGCATTACACCAACTGTATATCTGGAATCATATTCGCCTTCTTTTATTGCATTAGCACCAGGCTTGAACTTTTCAAATTCGCATTGTGCTTTGCAGAAGTTCTCAGGATATTTGAAGCAGTTTATAGCTGGAATCTGGTGTGTTTTAAACCAGAGACCAGAGAGTGAATTATAGAACAAATCTCATGTAGAGATGAGCTTTTAGTCTCATAGAAGCAGAAACCGACATAAGAAAGCAAGAGGAATATTGCGTCCGCTGGGTGGTTTTGGAGACACCGCAAAGTGAGTGCTGTGTTACAGCCCTGATTCTGGGTGTCTCACCAGGCTCACTAAGAGGTTTGATTTCTTCTCTTTGAAGAGGGTGCTGAGTAAGAGTCTAACATACAGCAAAGCTGCATGAGTACAGAGCGCCTGGGGAAATACACCTAACACCTGGGACATAATCTGGTGACACTCCTGCACTGGCTTTGAGCAAATAGGGCTCCTGTTATTTGAACATTCATTGACTTTCGTTTTGCCAGATGGGCTGTCACTATCAGGCATTCTTCTTAAAATGTGCTTTTAATATTAAAGAGAGAATTTTCAGTGTCACAGATGAGAATCTTGCTCTTATCTGTGCTTTTGACTATCTCCTTCCTTGTTTTTGTGTGGTTATTTCAGTGATAATGCATGGTCATCCGGAATAGTGGGGAGCTGGGAACAAGCTGGCTAAAGCGAGCCAATGGCTAATACATTGCATACAGAAATAAGCCCAAGGACATGCAGTGAAGGTGTGAGAGGAAAAAGAAAGTTCAGATGACATCAGCTGGGGCAAGGCACTGAGCTCTGCGAGGCACTGGATGGGGAGGTGTGTCAGTGCAGCGACCCTCCTTGTGGACAGCACCACCATGCTCCTGGTCCCAAGGCAGTCTGCGTGAAATTCCCAAGTATGGCCCGCTTCTACAGCACAGTGCTCATTTCCAACCCTTCCATCCTCCCACATGTCACAACCAGCTATCGGACAACAACTTAACATCCAAAAAATTGATATCAGGATTGTGAATAATGAATTGGAGTAAGACAGCTGACAGCTGGAAAGCATCCTCAGTTTTAAGTGCAAATCATACATTTTTGATAAATAAATAAAATAATGATAATAAAGTCCATTCTGGGGTCTGTACTCAATACTTGGAAAAAGATATTGACCTAGTACTAAAAAAAAATAAAATTCCACTGCTTGCAAATGGTGCTTAGTTGGACATCTGGGCTCCCAGTATAGAATGTCTGAAAGAAGATCTTGACATTTCCCTACAGGGCAGATCCCGTCAGGTGTGACAGGCATTCCCAGGAAATACTAAATAACCTTGTGCCAACCTGAAGGGTCAAAGAAACCTGTGTGCTGACCCATGGCCAGGACTTTTGGTGGTCAGGGATGAATTTGTGATGGTTTGGTGACTGCCTCACAAGTCCACCTGAGGGGAGCATGTGGTCATCTTAGGATTGCATGAAAAGGTACCCAGGCTGGGTTCTGTTGGCAAGAAACGTTCATAAGATGGGTGGTTTGGGGTCCAATGAGACTTCCGCTCCTTTTGCCTTGCTGTCTCTACAGTGGGGCCCAACTCCCCTCTTTGGCATATAGAGTGAGCATCCTGAACTCTTTCTGCAACAAGAAGTTAGCCACTGCTTAATTCATACTTAATATATCACATTTTCCAAAAAAATGAGAAGTTTGTGGCGTTGCAGAGCTGCATGGTTTTAGGGAAGCGGTTCCTGCTGACAGCGCACTAACCCTGGCCCTGCTGACTGATGCAACAGGCTGCTTGGAGATGTTAACTGTTATTAAGAATGTTTAAAACATCCTTTCAGTGTTCACCATTGACTGCCCAGATGAGCAATTTTACTTAGAGCCCAATTTTTCCTTTACTATCGATTATATTAGGAAAGAGATGAAAAATATGAAACCAGTGTTGCAGAGAATAGGTCAGTTTATTAAGGCTCCCTCTCCAAATTGGCTGTTTTAAAATTCAATACATGAATGTAAAAAGCGGGTCTGAGTGAGAAAAAAGCATTCAGGCAGTTTGTTCCAAAGGTAGCAGCCCTCTGCTCTTTACTGTCAGGCTTTTCAGGGGAACCACGAAGCCTAAGTACACTCAACCACTTTCCAAGTGATTAGCAGTGTATTTTTACCTCAGATGATTACATTTGAACTGCAGCAAGTAATCACTATCTCCTATGTATATTTCCCCATGCCATATATCATCAACATAGTATTTCTCTGTGTGTTATTCTGTGGCTTTTAGATCACTGACCTCACACAAGGTGCTTGGAGTTAATGCAACTTATAAATATTGGAGGTGCCATGATCTGGACGAATTCCTTCCTCCTCAGGGGCCATCCAGGAAGGATGTGCTGTGGCCAGTGACCAAAAACCTGGGAATACCCACCATGGTGCTCACAGTGGTGGGAGAGCATAGGGAAAGACTTAGTGGAACATTTGGACCCTCTTCTCCCACTACTTACAGCTCGCCTCCTACTGTCTGCACGCTGTGTGTATAAATGAGCTGCAAACATGTGCTGGGGGCATTTCTTAATTTAAGTGTAGAAAGGCAACAGAAATACCCGAAGGAGACCTACCCGTGTTCCTCACTTCCTTTGCTTTCGCCTGTTTCCCCTCTCTGTATTGTACCCCACACGACTATGGCTCATCGTTGCTCTTTGTGTTTGGTGTTTGTCCCTGTGGGCTGTTCATCAGCTCTTGCACCTTCTTGGTGCTCGATCCTGAGGGATGCAAATGAATCCTAATGTGCTCAGGAGCTCAGGCAAGGGCCAAAGCCCTACTACAAGAGGCTTGGTGCACGTGTGGCTCAGAGAGGCAGCCCTCACCCTGGGGATGGGGTGGCAGCTCAGTGAAATGGTTGGGTGGGACAGTTGGGTGGGCAGGGTGGCGAGGCCTTTGCTCCAGTCGTCCTGGTCGCCAGGAGCCTGGACCTTATACCTGAGGATATCTCTGGACTTACACCTGTTGCAGATGGGCAGGAAAAGGGATAATGATGGCAAGATCCCGGGGAGGTTTATGATAAAGCTGTGTAGGGAAAGAAGGATGGCCTTCCTGCCCTGGGATGTGAGACCTGCCTGTTTGCAAAGGGAAACAACACCGGCGGCTTTCCAGCCACATGCCACTGCCACCCTACACCTACCATGCTGTCCGCTGCCCCCCGGGCTTATTTCAACACTAAATGCTTTTTAAGTAGTAATAATACTGAACTAACTGAATCGGCACACCAGTACATCTGCCATAGTATGATTGAAATGCAGACATCAGGGACAGCAACATTCATACCTAGCACTGGGTAAGAGCCTGGGCGGCACAAATGGCAGGACAGATTGGTGCCTTGGATGAGGACTTGGTATTCATCTCATATGCCGCACGCCCAGGTAATCAGTGTGTGCGTACAGGGGATGGGGAGCCCACATTCTCCCCCGCTACCAGCCTGGCTTCCTGCAGTCTTCGTTGTGTGCAGCAGGCAGCATCCTACACTGGCTTGTGTTGTAGTGTCACCCCTGACGTCGGGGGGGACTTAACTCAATAGTTAAATCTGCCCCAGGGTGTCAGCAGCAAACTGTCCTAATTTGATTTCCCTAACCCAGGGACTTTGTTCGCCACTGTCTTCCCAGCACATGGATTTTCAGATGTCCTTGTTCCTTTAACACAGTTATGAAATGATGCTATCTTCTATAACCTTATAGATCTGCTGACAGGGTAGGAAAGAAATCCAACACAAGCCAAATTTTTTCATTCCTTCTCCAGTCAGAAATTAATTTACCAGCAGAGGGCTCTCTTATGATTACATTTTATTTTATTTTTTTCTTTGCCAAGGTTACCACGAGGTTTAAAAAAAGATACAAAGGGCATGCAGCTGTCCCTGTCCCAGAGCCTGGGGCAGAAGCAGGCTCTGAGGTGGGCTCTGGCTCTCTCAGTGTGGCCAGGAGAGACGTGGTGCAGAGTATGCCTGGGGAGACGCGGGCAGTGTCCGGCTGTGGGACCAGTGCTTTCCACACCAGGGATGAGGCAGCTCTCGAGATCGCTGCTGGGACAGAGGATTCTGGAAAACACTTTTGGGGGTGTAATATTTCCAAACCTGGCCTGGACTCTAGGCAGTATCCTGGGGAGGATCAACAGCACCATAGGGGACTGCAGAGCACAGTCCCATGGATGGTTGAGGGAGGGTGGCAGAGAGGGGTGGCTACTGCCAGCAGCTCACCCACCAGAGCCAAAGGACCCAAAGAGCAAAAAGGGGGCACCTGGGAGGTGGCTGGAGGGAGGATGTCCCTTCTGTCCTGCGGGAAGATGCCCAAGCCCTATAGCTCCTGGGGCTGCTCTCCTTCACAACAGGGATGGCACTGGGGCTGGTCCTCAGCCACCACTGTTTCTAGCCTATCGTCTCGCCTTTGCTCTCTCCCCATCTCCCAAACCTGTAGAGCCTGCAGGTATGTTTGCAGGTGTGGCTACAGCTTGGCATGGGCCCTCTGGGTGCTTGGAGCCCTTTGGTGGAAACCCAACACCCAGCATCTACTGCCCTCTCTGAATACTTGGACATAAAACCTTGACCATTACAGTAAATGCTAACACAGGTGCACAGTAAATACTAAATGCTGTCACAGATGAAGGCTCTGTCATGACGTTTTATTGCTGGATTAGCTATATCTTTGCCCATTGTTGTTTCCTTGGCAGTATGGTGGGAAAGCTGTATCCCTTACCTTTCCCTGCTTCTGACTGTTGTTCATTCTCTTGGCTGTGCTGTTGAGATACACTGTTCATGGTATGTAAAGTACGGCAAGTTATTTTGCTGTAACAGAACTGTGTAAAAATCCAGTGAGGTAGTAGCCACTGGGAAGCGTGTTGGGCTCCAGCTGTTCTCCTTTTGTAACTTAAATGCTTCTACTTGCTAATAATATATACAGTGAAAGAAATGTGTGCATACAGACATGCATACATGAATGTGATTCTGAATGATTATAGGGGTAATAACTTGTATGAGTATATATGAACCTGTTTGAAAATAATCTGTATGAGCCCTGTATAAGAAGAAGGCATCTATTTTTTTGTCTTACAAAAGGCAGTGATTCTTCCAGTGGTAAAAGGTGGGATATTTATTATTTGAAATGAGTTCTTAGAAATAGAGAATAGAAATAAAATCAAGAGCAAAAGTACGTTTTCAGAGGGTTTGCACAGATTGTAACATTTATTCTTTCCATATTCATAGTACAGACAGGCTTCCAGTTCTGTCCTCCTTATCCTTTTGGTGTGTGTAAGACTATATTCTGAGTGGACCCAAACAACAGGAATTTAATTTATCAGGTCAATTCATACTGCAGGAAAAAAATCCTGCTTTATTATTTTTATTTATGAAATGCGAGAAGCAATGAAATGCATTGGATTTTTTTATAACATTGTAACTCGCTCTAGTAATCTCAGAGCCTGTCTTATAACCTTGGCTGTACCATCAGGCCTAAATGCTTTGAATTTTCAGGAGTGGGAATCAGTCCTGGACAGGTTGCTGGCTGAATGTGGAGACTGTGAGCTCTGTGAGCTTTCCTGGCCTTTGCTGCTGCTGTAGGTGGCAGAACCACAATCACTAGGTTATTTTATTCTCCTAACATCCTTGTGAGCTATTGGCTCTATTTTCATAGACAGAGAATGAGTCACCAAACAGACCAAGCAATTTATCTCCAGGAAGTTTGTGGTTGGGCTGAACTCATGTCTCTACTGTCCCAAAACAGTGTACAAGGCACTAGGCTGTCCCAGATATCTATGTGGTGCCAAAAACATGGTAGTTAAAAGCCTACAAAACTGTATAATCTCCACTGTTGTTTGAAAACACTGTATTGTCATCGACAATATGACCAAAATGTGACCTGTTGCCCTAACATCCTTCCATCCCCGCTTGCCATGTCCTGGTGTACTGGGCGCACACCACACCAGAAGCATCCCGTTCCCTCCATGAAGAGGCACTTCCCTCCCACGAGGAAAGGGAACTGTGGGGTGACAGATCGCTACAAACACATGGTCGTCACCTTTGCCACAACACGACAGGATCCACTTTGTCAGGAAGACCACACCTAGTTGGGGGGGAAGTTCACTGCCTTTGGTGCCTTGAGAAGATGCTGCTCTGAGCCCACCCTGAGCAGATGGATGTCTGCAGAGCGTGGGAGGCTCGTCTGGGGCTGGACATGGTGTACGGTCCAATCCGGCTAGTGCAGAAAAACACTGATACCAGCTCTCAGTGTGCATCCTGAGTGTTTGTTTGCCAAATGACAAACTCTGCCTCTTATCACAACATCAGTCATCAGAAAGCATTTTGTGATGGTTTGTTTGGGTGGTGGAAACTGGTGTTACTGTACAGAGCCTCGGTAACTGTGATAAACCTGTCGCCTGTCTGCTGCGGATGTTTCACACTCTTTGCTCTTTCTCCAAAATAGAAATCTGGGTGTCTCCCTCTCTCTTGGTCTAAAACAGGTTTTTCTCTCTCTTTCTATATGTAGTACTTACATGTAGCATAATATTTTAAAAGGATAGTATTCATCTTAATGGGCCTTTGTCAAAGGTTAAATCCTCCCATTCAGGTAAGCTGAATTATGCAGCTCATCTCTGGGCTGTTGGCTCTAGACCTGGCATCTTTGGCTGCCCTGGCCCCATGGTGCCCAGGAGCATAGAAAACCCCTGTGCGCCTCAAATGTGGGGCCTGAGTCATGGGGCTGTGCTGGCACTGGCTTTCATGGATAACTTTGGCTTTGGGAAGATGTGAAACATCAAGCAGAGGGAAGATGAGACCCCCCTAGCCCTTCCTACCCCACAAGGGATGGAGGGTACTCTCAGAAAACTGCTGTCGTTGCTGGGGTGCCCCTGTCCCACGGCTCTCCCAGGTACAGCCCATCAGCATACGCATCTCCACTGCATTGTACACATCTATGTTTAAAAGCACAGGCTCCGGGGGCAGACGACCACAGGGTGAAACCGGTTCTTGAGCGCGACGGTGTATCTGTCCCCAGCTGCTGCATGCACAGCAGGCAGGCCGTGGAGCAAAGACCACAGGGAGCAAGATAAAGGGCATGGGAAGTTTACAGTGATGTGATTAATTACTGTGGCTACTTAATGGCTAAATGTTATGGTGATTATTAAATACTGTTTGAAATTGGGCCCTTGTGATTCAGCTGCCAGATTCTCAGCTTGCCTGAGCCCGTGTAGCTGTATATAACCTGTGAGGGCATGCTAATTTTATACTAGCCCTGGATCATCCAGGGAATCAAACAATCAATCAAACGTTGTATGGAAAATAAAGGGAAGATATATATTTTTGTGTGGACACATGGTTTTACGAATGAATGAAAGTTGTCAGCCTGGGAAGCAGTCCAGATCTTGGAGATGGCAATGCCAACACACAATCCCACAAAAAAAAATTCAGGATCATTACATATAAGCAGACAGAGATGACCTCTTTGAACGAGTGTAGACACCAGCCTAATGTCCCTTGGGCACATCCACGCCATTTTCTGAAGTGATTTTAAAAGTGACTGTGTGCTTTTGTAGGTGCTGCTACCGCCGATGGAGAAAGAACAAGCACACCCATGTGATACCTGTCTTAGCCAAACAGTGATAAATGAAAACCAAGTCAAAGTGTGCATACAATTTTTAGAGAAGTCACTGGGCAGAGGTTGATCCTGGTCAGAATGTCTCCATAGATCTCTCCCTAGCTGCAGCCCCACTTTGACAGGCTTGCTGGGGAATGGGATGGGTGCTTTGAACGTTTCATCCAGCTAATGTGGGTCTTTGTTGTGACATTTACAATGTCTTAAAGGAAAATTCCAATGTTATTCAAAATTCTAGCCAGTTCTATTGAAAGCAGCTTTTAGAAAAAAGGAAAAAGAATGTTATATTTATAAGACCAATCATCAATCAGACAAAGAAAGAAAGAAACAACAAAACCCAACTACCCTGGAAAGCAAATGGTGATAAAGATCCCAGATAAAGTCACTCTTCTCAGCGGGCAGCAAGTCTGATGAACTGAAATGGAAAGTCCTTCTCATTGATT
Source organism: Chauna torquata (assembly GCA_013399475.1). Taxonomy (NCBI): domain Eukaryota; kingdom Metazoa; phylum Chordata; class Aves; order Anseriformes; family Anhimidae; genus Chauna; species Chauna torquata. The sequence continues at coordinate 106,127 of VXAL01000842.1, read as the reverse complement.
TCAGTGGAAAAAGTAATTGACTTTGAACTCTGAATAAGTTGCAATCTGTATTTAATTTCTTGTCCAGGGAAGAGAATGTCATTTTGTTTTTCTTGTGGCTCCTGTTAGCTTTAATGTCAGTTGCACAGCTGATTCCCTTGCATCAAGCTCTGAATTTACCTCTGATGTCAGTGTGTTTAGGACTGAAACAAAAATCCGACTTTTATCTCTCAGTTGCCTAAAGGACTGTGGTGGTTCTTCCATGCCGGGCAGCTAAACTCCACTACAACCACTGTCTCATTCCCCCTCCTCAGAAGAAGAGGGGGTGAAAATGTGATGGCAAAGGGCTCACAGGTTGGGATAAGGACAGGGAGATCTCTCACCAATTACTGTCACGGGCAAAACAACTCAGCATAGGGAGATTAATGTAATTTATTACTATCACTAGTGGAATAGAGCAGTGAGAAACTAAAAGCAAACTACAAACACCTTCCCCCCACCCACCCTCTTCTACCTCCTCCCCCCAAGCAGTGCAGGGGAACGGGGAATGGGGGCTGCGGTCAGCCCACATCGCTTCGTCTCTGCCGCTCCTT
>VXAL01000842.1:93291-105267 GCA_013399475.1 Chauna torquata | reverse complement strand
GGGTCCCTTTTGGAGCCGGCTGAAGCTGGCTCTGGTCTGACATAGGGCAGCTACTGGGATCTGCTAACAGAGGCCACCCCTGTGGCCTCCCTGTTACCAAACTCTTACCACATACACCCGATACATGCCATAATAACATGTTTATTCATTCAAAATTTCTCTCATCCATACATGCACAAATGGAGCTGACTATTCAGACGAGAGACAGAGAAAGTGTAAAGACTGTAATTTAACTTTTAGACATTAATGCAGCCTATTATCTGCAAATATTTTTACAGTCCTAGCAAAGTTACACATTTTTTTGTCCTTGAACTGCCTGAACATAGAGATTCAGCTCTTCAGGCTGTCAAGGTTACAGATCCAAACTGCTGACTCTGCAGGGTCAAATTAGCTTTTGAATGACATACATACAGTGTTGGATTTGTTATAATCAGTTCAAATGTGGGCGGGGGACCCACACCCAGATGGCCCCAGTGGATACCCAGAGGAGCCACAGTGGAGTTTTTTCATGGGAATTGATTTTGGCGAGATCCCCTTAGTCCCATATGGGAACAGTCATCTGAAGACAAGAAGGGTGCTTGGGTTTGTGCCTCTTGCAGTATGAAGGATGTGGTCTGATCCTACTAAGCCTTCTGAAGTAAAAATCTCACATATGCACTGCTGTCCACACTGTGTGGATATATACAAACTGTCTATAAACCCCCGTGCCTTTCTTAATTCTCAGATTGACTTGCTTAGTCAACGATTACTACAAGGAGAAAAGAGTTTTGATAATTAAATGCTGATGATTTATACTGTCATTTTGGGGACATTACACTTTCAGTCACAAACACAAGAAGATCAGAACGCTCATCTAGAAAGACATCTTTATGGGGAAATAATGAGTTGTATTGACTCAGGGATCCTGAAAGCAGTGTATGCTGGAAAGACAGTGAAAGTTAAACATGAACCCCCTTGAAAGACCCTTTACAATTCCAGAGAAGTCTAAACGGGCCATCATGTGAGTGAGGACTGGGACTCATTTGTTTGCATTTTTCAGCCTTTGTTCTGAAAAATAAAGTATAACAAAAACCACGATTACGTTTTTTTGAAGTGCTCTGGTACGGAGAAGCCATGAGTTTGACGTGTGGGTTGGAGATGTGGCTGAGCCTTGGGTCCCTTGTGATGGCCTTCTTACAGAGAACAGAGTGCTTATAGCTTCACAATGATAAGAGCCTAAGGGAAACTGGAAAAGTGGCTTGATAAGTCTGTTTTAAATGATGCTATACTAATAATGATGCTATGCTATTTGTAAATGCATCTTCTTTTAAGACAAAGAAAAAGAAGTGATCCAAATACATCTGCTTCCCAAGAGAATATTGCTCTTTGTCTTGTTGGGTAATCCTGTCTTCCACAACAAAAGCACCTTTCTGACTTAGAGGTTTCATCAGGGGTCATGACACATAGTGCTGTTGCAAACAGTTCCCCATGCACCATGACCTCTGTGTAACAGGCTACAGGCACCAAGAAGACTTTATTATAAATTTCTAGAGCACATTTAAGATCTGGTCTGAAGCTTTTTACGTTGTTGACTTAGGACTGGTGCTTTAATGACAAGTGGATGAATGCTAGTGAGCCATGGTTTTAGTCCTTCACAGCAGAAAAGGAGAAAGCTGTAAAGTCTGCTTGTACATTGCCAGACTGACATATGCTGTTCCTTGAAGTCTAACCTGTTTTCTGTCTTCTTCAATTTATTCATGAGACATTTCCTTTTTATGGCACATACATTATCACAGTATCTCAGCACTTCAGCATCTGAGCTGTGTTTATCCTCACAACCTGCCATTAAGAGGGAAGCATTTTTATCCTTATTTTTTTAAAGAACAAAGAATTGCCAGGAAGGTATTAAGTGGCTTGCTGAAGATCACAGAGCTATCGCAGGCCAAAAAATCCTAAATCCAAAACTCATATGGTAGCAGTTATACCACCCTTCCTCCAAGACCGTGTAAAGAGACACTTTCTTGTGGTGTGGGACAGCCCAACCAATAGGCTGGTAACACCTGAATGCGTTTCCCTTATGGGCCTGTTGTGACCTGGAAGAGCACTTGGGCAATGCTTGCAGCTGGAAGCCTGTGAGCGCTTTTGTGTTTGGGAACTTTGCTTTTCAATAGAGCCATTCTATGGAAGGAAATCTGCTTTTTCTCCATGCTTCTTCTCCTGAAGAAATGTGGTTGGAGGCAGCAAATAGCTACAAGAGCTTTGGTGCACTTTGACCACAGCCTTTGCAGGCAGAGGTACGAGACATTTTCTATGCATTGTGTTGTATTTGCTGGCTGCACTTCAATTATCTTCCGATGACCTTGAACTAAGACGTGATAGTTCACCCGTCTCTTCTCAGGAAGCAGCAGAAATGGTCCCTAATTTGAATGGCTGCAATCATCTGATTTCCAGAGATGACTTCAGGAAATGTAGCTTACCAAGATTTTCTGGGACACCCCTTGGATGAGAGAACGAGTATGCCTGTGAGGCCTGGCTGTGAAGACAAGATGCATGTGGAAGGTTGACTTCACACTATATGAAAGTCTNGCCAATGGACTGAGTAATGGGGTGACAGGTCTGGAAGAGAGGTGGGCCATGGGGAAGCATTATGAAGCTGAGTGACTGTAATGCCAAGATCTGTACTAAGCCTCATGTTATTCTGGGTGACTAATGCTGAGATCTGTACTAAGCTTCATGTTATTCAACACTGTTATTGCTAATCCTTTTTCCAAAAGAAAAATAGCTTCTATTCAAAATTTTGTGCCACCAAAAGGATTGGTGGAGTGGTAATTACTGCTGAGAACAGTGTGCTCAGATGAAATGCACACATTTAAACCAAATAATTTTCAATGTAGAAAAAATAAGTCATACACCACAGAAAGAGAGCTGCTGGCCCTTTTTACTGAATGGAACACCTTGGACACCAGATTCGGCCTTGGCTAAGTTAAAGGAGGTGAATCCTACCTGAGGGGCTTCATCCATCCAAAAGAAGGTTGCAGAGAAGCTGCCCCCAACAGTCTCACCTCACTTCAGTGCCCACAGAATTCGAAATCAAAGTATCTTCTGTTTGTTATCTATCAGAGAGGTGATTTACTTGCAATGTGTAACACTTCTCTGGAGAGAGTAGAAGCTATTAAAAGAGTCTTTAATGTAGTGGAGAAAAGCATAAGTGGAAGAAGCCATAGTGCAGGGTAGGGGGTATATTTTGGAGTAAACTATGGAGCTGGGAGATGGAGTTTCTGTTCCCTGATGTTTTCATACCGAGACAGGCTGCCCAGACAGACCAAAATGTATCAGCTGGGCCAAACCCCACTGTTCTTCGGTCAGATGCAGTTGTGAGGCTCTGTGGGGCTGTGACATGAAGTGTAACAGTGCAGGCTCTCAGAGCTGAGGATCTGCCTGCCTTGAGGATCTCAGGGACTCAGCAGGTAATGAAATGAGGGTTGGATTTGGTGATGTTAAGGGTCTTTTCCAAAATAATGATTCTAGGATTCCATGAAATGAAGCCTGCCTAGCATCCTGTCTAGAGCACGTGGTCCGTGATATGTTGGTGCAACACTTTCTCTGATCTGAGGTGTCACTGATTAGAGACATCCTATGAAGGATGCTGGCTCTGCTCGCACCTCACCAGCTGCTCTGCCAGATGTGGCAGCCACAGGCAGCTGTGCCGTCACCCTGCCAGCTGCGCTGCAGAGACCCACTGCCCATCTCTGCTGGTGGCAGCTCGTCCTGCTGGTCTGCTGCGCTTCCTCTGACTCTGAGGGGAGCCTCCCTAGGAATAATGTCGGGATCTTTATCAGCTAAACTTGTTATGTCTGCTATTTAATGAAGCCCATCTTGAGACTGACATATATTAGGTCACTTATTCTCTTTAATATCTTTTATTTCTCAGAAACATACCCATGAGTAACATCAAATAAGAGATTTCTTTTACACTTGTCCTTACACAGAGATGGGTAGAAAACACTAGAGTTTAGAAGTAAACATCCTCATGTAGATAATGTACACAAAGTGTGCACTGCGGATAACGATCCAGTCACAAAATGAGCAGTTTTAAATGTTCCACCACCTAGCAATGAGAGAAGATTAATAAGTATGCAGCAGGGGCCCGCTTATCATCCAGCAATCATTGAGACCCTCCAGAAAACCTCCTGAGGAGACAAGCTGGAAATGTGAATGGAGTCCCTGGCCAGAGGTGAGCAAAGGTGACGGCTGCAGGCGAAGGGGGTGGTAGGGAGCTTTTCCCTCTCGTTTACCTCTCTGCAAGTGCTGTCCCATCCTTTTGCTGAGGTATGTTTGGCTATGTCAGTGATTGACTGCTGTCCGCATAGTATTTCCTTCATCCCTCCTGATAGATATTGCAAATGGCCATCGAGGATGTCTCCAAGCAAGTGAAATTGGCTTGGACAATTTGCTTGTTCCTGCCCTCCCTCTGGGTTTGCAAAGATCACAGGCAAGAGCTCGTGTCTTTTAGAGAAGGCATCCGTGGAGTGACATGCACAAGCATTTCTGGTAACAGGGCAGGCCCGACACTGCAGAGCTGCAGTGCTTCGAAACCTGCAGCCTACAACTGCCCTCTTGCTCCATCGCCCCCGTGCATCCTGCCTCCAGCTGGGTGACAGGACCCGGGGGGCTGTAAAACAGCTTCTGTCCTGGTGGGCAGATGAGGAACCTGCCATGTGCTGGGGGCTTTCTGGGGCTGCATTTGGGGTGCACTCTGAGGCTCATACGTGGGCTCCTGAGCAAAACAGCGCAGCAGGCTCGCTGCCTCTGTGGGCTGCCATGGGGTGGCACGGAGAGGCTGGGGCGGCCAGCAACTCTGCTGGAGCAGGTGCGGGATGGCACCCTGAACGCTGCCTTGGGAATGAGGCTTATCAATCACTTCGTGATGGATACCCGTCTGCATAAAGCAAGGAGTGATATTTGTTCTCTTTTACTGATGCCTTTAACTTTTAAATAGAATGGAGCAAATTTGGTTTTATATACCTCCTCTCGCGCTTCCGTATTTCAGAGCACTTTTACAAAGCAGTTAAGTTAGGATATAGTGCTGGAAATGCAGTGACTGTAGGCAAATGTGGCAATCTGAACTACGCCATATATCATTGTACCCACTTCCAATGGGTTTGATGTGCATGCTGTTTGATCTTTTTTAACAGCTACTCCATACCTGCCCTTGATTCTGACCGACTAAATCTGAGCTATTAAATCTGTGCCTCAGTACTTTTTTTAGCACCTGTTTTAAAGGGAATTTAGAGCTTGTACAATCTGCCAGATTAAGGAGGGTTTGTGGAATATGCACTTCTTCTAATAATGATGCTGAGGCATTCAAAGCTTCAGGAGGCTTGTAAGAAACATTGAAGCAGCGGCCCAACTTTTCTGAGCCTCGTTTGTCAGTAGTGCTTTTCTAGGAAGGCTGGCCTGATGTGGTGCCCTTTTTGTGCAAGCATTCCCCATAACAGAGAAACTATCCATGTCAACATCCCTGCTGCGGGGTGCCTGGCATCGCCTCTCCTTCCTTCCCCCCGTGGCTGGTACGTTGACACTGACAGCAGGGAAGCACTGGGCAGCTCCCTATTACCCAAGCTGCCTCCACCAGCCCTCCTCAGCACAACACTCTTCTACCCAGCATTTTAACCTCTTTAGTGCTTTCGTTTAGCAGGTGGTACCTGCTCTTTAAACACGAGCAAAGGCTGCAGCAGCAGGGTAAAGCTTTGTAATGTTATGCATATAGAAATACTGGCATGAGAGAGCAGTAGTAGCCATGTACTCCCAAACACACCGCTCCATACTCGGTCGTGGCTCATGTGATCACTCATTGCTAGTCCTTCCATCCTTGTCTTTATAGTGAAATAGTAAAATGCTACTTCCGTACCCCAGAACCTTCCCATTAGCCTTCATTAATAATTATTTCTGTCACTTTCAAGCTGGTTCCGTACAAATTAGGCATAAGTAATTGACCAAATCCCTCTCTCGTTTCCTCTCACTCAACATCACTGAAGTCAGGCAGCATCACTGAAGTCAAGTGAGAGCAGAATACCACTGAAGTGTAAGAGCCATATTTGACTCAAAGGCTACATTGTACTAAGAGCTTTCCTGCCCCATTACTGGTTGTTAACGAACATTTTTACTGCAAGAAATCATGAGCTCATTAAATAAAGTACGAAAAACCTCTGAAAAACCTTCATATTCCATAAACCATGTAACAGCTACAGTTGAAAAAAAAAACAATTAGGGCTTTTTTGGACCAAAAAATAATCTTTAGGGCAGCTATAAAATGGGAAACGTGCTGTATTCCCATGCAGACCACTAACAGTTAAATTCTCTCAGTTGGACTCTCATAAATCAGAGTAACCCCACTGACTTTAATAGAGTTATGGTGAAATTGCACTGATGTAGTCAGCTCGTTTTGGCCCTACAAACTTGGCATTTTTCATTGTAGATCTGACCCAAACCTCGTGGAACCCCTTGGGAATCTTTGTGTTCAGATAATGTGATTTGAATCGGACTGTGTAAGTTCAACATGAATCATAATTAGCTCAATTTGGTATTTGTATGGCTCATAATATGCAAGAGAGCCACATGAGCCAACTGGAGCATTGGTCTAGTTGCTTAGGAAAGGAAGTGAAACTATGAAGTCTTTCACTTAGTCCACCTAATTGCAATCAGATGGTAACTACTTTAAGTAATTACTAAACCAGAACCAGCTTGGAGCACTGACCTAACATGATGGGCTCTGTCTCCTTGTGCCAGATCTCCAGAGAAGTGATTCTCCTCTGTTACTTCTCTTAAGTACTGGCTGTTCATAACAATTTTCTTGTTGATGTTGTTAATTGCCTTTAATACTCCGCATGCTACAGGAATAGCATTATCTTGCCTGCCACAATTGCTTAGTTCATTATATTCTGTGCTTGTAGTGGGCAGAGGATGCAGAGGTCACAGATTCAGACCTCATTTACATTGGAGTCACACCAATAGAATTTGATGAACTTTGATGAAATTCTTCATGGTTTATAGCAAAGCAGCTTAAATACAAGGTAGAGGTCTGCTCTAGTTCTGTTGATCTGCTAGAATGACATTGTTTATTGAGGATGAGGGAGGATTGTGACTGATGAATATATACATATGTGTATATTCACATCATGATTTTTTAAAATGCCTGATCATGTTCAAAAGGACAAATTTTATTCTGAGTTCATCAGGGGTTTTCTGGAGATGCTTTACTGGTGTCAACAGTAGCAAAATTCAGCCTGACGTATTCCATGCCATAAAGTGAAACAGCAGAGAACCAATATACGTATCCCTTTCCTAAAATCTTCTTGCTGTAGAAAATGTCTGTCACCTTCTGTGCTTATGAAAGGAAAGGAAAAGAGCTAATTGCCAATCTGTATAAAGAGAAGCCTTTCTCCTAGTCTTCATCTTAGAAAGAAGCAGATGAAGGGAAAGGATGCTATTGTATCAATATCACATAAAGGGTAATGAAATTGGAAATAGATTCATGATTTATTGTCCCTCCAGCAGCACACTTAAGTATATGGGAAAATTGGCTTTCAGTATATACAGTAGCTGCTTACATAGCATGACTAAAGAAAGACCCTGTGAATATGAAAGGTCCCAGATGAAAGAGGCCTGAAATGGAAAACCCATTTGGCTATAGCAGACAGGATTGTATGGCTTTCACGTGCATCACCAGTAATTCGCCAACATTTACATTTGATCTTTGGCTAGCAGAAACATTGATTTAGTGGGCTGTAAAGGCCCCTGTCTGCACCTGCCATCTAACCCGATAAAAATCATTATGCTGCAACAGTCCCTTTTTCTAGGTGTCAAGCGGGAAAGCCATTATCCAAGGAATGTAGAGAAGCTGTGGTGTAAATCCCCTATAAGTTTCCACATCACTTCCTACGCCTGATAAAGTATACAGCACCTCTCCCAGCTGCAGGATCAAGGTTTCGCTACAGCAAAGAGGAGGGTGCTCTAAATCAGTCCAGAAGTGCAAGACTGTTGGCTAACAGAGGAGAGCTGGACTCTTAAGCGTGGCCAAGTTAGGGAGAGGACTTCCTCATTTCCGTCCTTGCTGCAACGCATTGTCCTCCGGCTGGGGTCGGTGGCCAGAGCCTGCATCTGGTGCCAAACCCTTTAAAGCCATTTCTTCATGCTGGAAAATGCAGAGTGGTCAAAAGCGACGTGCTTGCTGACCGAAACTTTGGGTGGAGGGAGTGTTTTTTGGCTGTGATGTCGAATGTTTGATCTCCGGAGAAAGACAGAAGCTCAGCAAAGGGAGACGCAGAAGAGCTGCGTCTGCAGTCCTGGCCCCGCGTGAGGCAGCAGGTGGAGCACTGGCTTAAAACCAGTCCACCCCATTTCAAGTGGATGACCCCAGACTTTGGTCATGCTTTTCCAGCTCTCTCATTCTGTTAGCAGGGTGGCAGCCAGTATACAATACCTCGCTGCCTGTGATTCAGAACAGAAATGCAGCCAAAATCTCGAAAAGCTGCACGAGACTGTTTTTAGCTCGATGTGAGACAGCACCAGCCTGTACAAGCCGCGATCTCTCTCTGCCTGTGTGGGTGATGGAGGAACAGGCTGTGGGGCACACAGCACACGCGCCCGTTGTGAGGCCCCAGCTTGCAGGCAAGTGTGCAGCGCGATTTCTTTTCAATATTAATATTCCTTGGGCAGGCCCTGGAACTATATCTGTTTCTTAGATCTCTCCAGTTAATGAAATGGCCAAATACAATTGTCTGGCAATAGAATTTCACTTCAGCAATACAAACAAGAAGACCCTAATTTACATTTGTGCCAATACCATTAATGTAAATTGGTTATTAGCTATTTATGCTAAAAAGCTGTAATACAAAGCATAAAGGTAGTTTTATTAACTACATTTTGCCCTGTGAAATCCATGCTAGAAGGCATACTTTGCAATCAGTGATTTTCTTTTCTCAGGCAATATGGCATTTGCTCTACCTAATTAACATATTTATAAACAAATTACCACCCCCTTTTCTGCACTTTGCATTTTATAACACATCACTGCTATGAAGTTAATAGGACAGCCGTGTGCAATGCTTTTGTAATTCAATTGCAATGTTGGATTGTTCTTTATTCTATCATTCTCATGTATATGTAGGAAGGGGTAATTAAAGAAAAAATGGCATTTACAAACAATTATAATGCAGGAATAACAAGGAGGGAAATGGGTTTCAATCATTGCTTTTTAATAGGAATGTGGGGAGGGATGGGGAACAGCAGGAAAACAGAGCAGCACCTGTCTGCTGCCCTTCTGTTTTCAGTCTCTTCCTGAGTCTAAAGGAAGACTTTCTGGGGTGCGTGGGCCTGATTGTCCCTCATGTGGAGCCGTGGTGCCCATGCTGATGGAAGGAAGAGTGGGACTGAGGATGACAGTCACCTTCACGTAGAAAATGGGACCTCCCTGGTTTCTAGCACAGCTATTTCAGGGCCGTCCTGCATTGAGTGAGTCCCCTCCAGAACCTCTTAGCAGCGCTTGCTCAGGCGCCAGGTCCCTGCCCTGCCAGCCTGGCACGCAGACAGCGATGCAAGGGGACAGGGATAGGTAAGGCTTCCGGGCAGGAGAGAGGGGAGGTGGGAAATGGCACGCTATTTAGAAGAAAGTCCCTAGGTCCTCGCTCAATGTAACCCCTGTGACTGAAGCCTCATTGGGGAAGGCAGGAACAAGGGAAGTAAAGGATGCTTTTCTGTCTTTTGTCCAGAAATGCAAAGAATTTTTGATTCAAATGAAACTATAATATCCCTGATAGCAACTGTGAATTTGGAGGTCATTTATACTAGCTCTTATTTCTGTAAGGAACACATTCTGAAGGGTGAAAATAACTTCACTTTAATGAATTCACATATTCAGTGGAGTTTCAATCTTTTGCTTCAGTATTAAAAGTTAGCTTTAAATTATATTCTTAAATTATAGTGTCATCTAACCCAGTTATGTCTGATCTCTTACAGGCTGATGTTAGTTATTTTAAGGCAAATTAGCTAGTTTGGAAAAGAAGGAGGTAAATACATTTTCAGTGCAAAGAGATTTATGAAGACGTGGCTAAATAATAGTTAGCAGCTAGCTTCTGTGCACAGGAACATTTTTAACCCTAAGAACACCAAGTTTTCCATGCTACCAGATTCAAGAACATACGGGGGAATCTGAGCATAAATACTGCATGACAGAAAGTGGTCTGGTGCTCCAGTAGTTCTCATAAGAAGGAGCACTATATTGTGTTGTGGGTCTATGTTAGAGGTTATTTGCACTCAGTGTCCCTGCACTAGGTTGTTAGAGGGTTGTTGTTGGTAGCCTTGAAGGGAGTGCCATGCTGCCCTCCCACTAGCTGGTTGGGAGTCATAACGCTGGTGGTTCTGGCTGCAGGCTAGAGCGTGAAAAACAAGTTAATAATTGACCTATGCTCCTTGTTTTCATTCTTAGGTCTACAGACATAGAAATGATAACATCTGTTTTTAAAAACAAAACAAAACATAACTTTTTATAATAAATAGAATGTCTTTTACATCTCATGTGAAAAACAACAACAGAAATGGCAGGTCAAGGAATGGATGATTTATTGTCTATTTTTAACAAGCGTTCTTTAAAGCAGGAGAGATCAGATACTGCTAGGGGAGATCATGCAGCATTCAGAAAACTTTGTGAATCACCGTGATAGGCTGAGGCTGCCATTCTTTGTATGACTTTCCAAGTTCACAAAAAGGTTACATGGCTACCAAGATGAAAAACAGTCTCATCTGTTTTTTTCTAGCACAGCCTTTTTCCATTACTAAAAATGAGGATTGTGATGAATCATGTCTTCAGCTGAACATCAAACACAAGTCTGTAGTCTTCAGTGAGCATTAAATATAGATGTGAATATAAATAGAGAAGAGGAGGTTATTATGTAGGAAGGAGGAAGATAATAGCAAGGCGCAAGTTAGCTGTTTAACATATGCTTTCTGCTCCCGTTGGTATCGTGCATGCTTTTATCTCGGGAGAAGAGGGCAATGGGTTAGCATGACCCTGTCGTAGGCTATAGGCTCTCGTCAGAAAATTGGTGATGAATAGTTTCTATCATCTTTGAAGCAACCACGGCTCTGCTTCTATCTCTGCAAATATGTGAATGGATGTTTCACCCAGCTTTGTATTCCCACGGCTTCCTCCAGCAGTATTTCATCTTATTACCAGCACGCATGACACAGAGGAACCCCAGACTAAATCTGCCTCTTTCATTAAAGGAACTGGTTGCAGAGAGTCTGCAGCCAAATCTGTTGTTCCCACCAGGGCTGGACAGCTGCCCCTAAGAGCCCTCCCTCCTCCAGGCTCTGCTCTTCCCTACCAGCCCTGTGCAAGCGGCGACAGGCAGCACTCTGCTCCCCTTCATTCGACCCACCCTGTGAGCAGGTCCTGTCTTCCACTGTAGATTTGTTTAGGTGCATCTGTTTAATATGCTGCCACTACAGTCTTCAACACTGCAGTATTTGGCTTGCCTGGCTATGTCTTCTTTGGAGCCCAAGTGCTGGTGCTAGATTTCACAGAATCACAGAATCACAAGGTTGGAAAGGACCTTCAAGATCACCTAGTCCAACCGTCATCCTATCACCAATACTACCCACTAAGCTACTAAACCATATCTTGTAGCACCTTGTCCAGGCGCCTCTTAAAAACTGCAAGGGTCGGTGACTCCACCACCTCCCTGGTCAGGCTGTTCCAGTGCCTGACCACTCTCTGAGAGAAAAAGTTTTTCCTGATATCTAATCTAAATCTCCCCGTGCGCAACTTGTGGCCTTTACCTCGAGTCCTGTCATTAGTTATCTGGAAGAAGAGGCCGACCCCCTCCTCATCACAACCTCCCTTCAGGAAGTTGTAGAGTGCAAGGAGGTCTCCCCTGAGCCTCCTCTTCTCCAGACTAAACAATCCCAGCTCCCTCAGCTGCTCCTCATAAGGCTTGT
>VXAL01000842.1:0-92809 GCA_013399475.1 Chauna torquata | reverse complement strand
AGGCCACGGGCAGACAATTTCCCCAGGAGAATACTGTGGGAGACCGTGTCAAAGGCTTTACTGAAATCTAAGTAGACCACATCAACGGCCCTTCCCTCATCTACCAGTCTGGTCACCCTATCGTAGAAGGAGATGAGGTTGGACATGCACGACCTGCCTTTCGTGAACCCGTGCTGGCTGGGCCTGATCCCCTGGCTGCCATGCAAGTGCCGTGTGATCTCACCCAAGATGATTTTCTCCATAATTTTGCCTGGAACCGAGGTCAGGCTGACAGGCCTGTAGTTCCCCGGGTCCTCCTTGCAGCCCTTTTTGTGGACAGGATTCACATCGGCAAGCCTCCAGTCCTCTGGGACCTCTCCAGATAACCAGGAACGCTGATAGATGGTGGAAAGCGGTTTGTCAATTACCTCCGCCAGCTCCCTCAGCACCTTTGGGTGGAGCTCATCCAGTCCCATGGACTTGTGACATTCCAGTTGAAGGAGAAGCCTTCAAGCCTACCACCACAACCAAATTCAGTGACTTCTGTCTCTGTATCTTCTGGATATAAAAGCTGATGCCAGGCCTCGGCTGCCCCAGCCATCTGCCTTCTTGCACATCCTGGTGAAGGCAACGGGCTGTAAAGACCCTCCTGGAGTTTGGATCAACTCTACCATCACTCTCAATGCCACTTGTGGTTGCTGCACAGTGAGGGATGCAGCACCCTCACTGTGCACTGCCCTCTCTCCTCTGTGCTGCCACAAGACCTTTCCTTTGGAGGACTCCAGGTGGTCAGGGCTTTCAATCCATGGGAAGAACCCTACCACAGGCTGAAAATGGGACAGGCTGTTGGTCCTGCATATTTGGCTTGAGGAGAGAACCTGTGAGGTGTGTTAAAGAAAGTAGATGAAGACTTGCTTTTCCACCAGACTGAAGTCAGACCTATCACCAGCTAGCTTCTACCTCGTAAGGAGATGCTTGTCGCTCATCCTCTCTGATAGTCTGATGGATTTTACAGTATTTCAAAACTGTAATGAACTGCTGTTATCAGTCTAATGGTATATTTCAGTCATCCTCTTCTTCCTCTACTGAAAAAATACCAAATGCCCTTGTTTATTAAGTCATCCTTGCTAGTCCACTTGCTTTACAGATTACCCAATTTTAGTGTGCTGAAACAATACACTTGTCCTGTTGGGGCATGGAGTTGGGAGAGTCTTCCTTGTGACTTTGTGGAGTTCCTTTGATACAAAGTTTTAAAGATCTGATTCCTCTGTTTGTTCAAAATTAGAAACTTAACAGTAGGATATAGTGCATCAGACTCTCAAATGTATAGTCTTCAATGATTACAAGTACTACATAACTCTAAGTTAAAGATATGAAACTTTTCTTTTTCTTTTCTTTCTTTCTTTTTTTTTTTTTTTGGAAACCATTTAACACTTAGGAAAAAGAACTAAAAGTCATAACTCAGATAATTCCTCTAAAGATGAAGAAGGTTCTCTAGAAAGTCTGTGAGGATATTGCTAGCAGAAAATAAGTCATATATACACTACGTACACATGTCTTCAGTGTATGTCTTCAATGAGCAGAAGAGCCCTTAATGATTGGGCTTAATTGTTGCTCATCAACACCACTGCACCAGCTGTCCTGAAGTGGTAATTTTCTGTGATAGCTATATAATACCACAGCATCAGGGCCCTTCAAATATCAGGATACTGAATTAATCATGAACGTATTTTCATTAGCACCGGAAAAAAATTGTGTCAATTAAAAAGACTTTCTTTAAAAAATATCTGGTCAAGGATCATTTCAACCTTTCAAGGAAAATGAAATGCATGTGACAAATTCAGCAGGGCTGCTGTGACCTGTGCTGTTTGTGACCTCTCTGGGAATTCCTGCAGCACTGTCTCTGGTCTTTCCCTGGAAATACTTCTTGCTTTAAACTTCTCATTTTCTGCTTGATTTAAGTCTTGTGGTAGGACACAGAATTCCCTCCAGACTCCTTTCTTGGCCCCAGTTGCTTGTAGAGTCAAATCTCAAATATTTTTTGCTGCAAAATGATTTCTGGCCATGTACTTTCCCAAAACTCGCCACTTGATCTGTGTTAATAATGACCACTTTTGACCGTATTTGGCTTCTCCTACACAAGTGATGCTAGCAGGGATGTGAGTTTCCTCCATTAAGTCAGAGTGGAGTACAGAGTCCAGGCCAAGGTCTCTACCAGGTATCACCAATACCAGCCAAAGGTGTGAAGCTGCTTGCACTGGGGGTCCAACCTAACTGAAGCCTGTGTCGACACAGAAGAGCACAGAGGGCGAGACCTAGTAACTGCACAGAGACTAGGGGAAAGGAGCATTTCAGCACATGGTAAGAAGCAAGGTAGAGGTACAGCACGGTCCTTCCAAGTGTGCAGCCATTTGAGATATGCCAAAGTCACGCCCTAGCATTCTGGGAAGCTTATCTGGAATAAACTTTCTGTTCCTGATCTGACTTCAAAAAGATGCATGTAACTATTAACACAGTATGACTCTAATATCTGTATGGTCTTGCTGCCTGTGAAACATGTGAAGACCTTCAAGTCTGGAAAGATCCTCAAGAGTTCACCAAGTTCATCTCCTTGCCCAGTGATAAGATGGGTTACATCTGTTACCATCCCCCAGAACAGGGCTCTCCGCAGCCTTTGCAGGTGAGCTGTTCCAGGGCTTTGCTATCCTCACTCCTGGAGAGCTTCTCACGATATCTAGCTTGCATCCAGCTAGCTTGCAGCACTACACCCACTCTGTCTGGTCTGTTCCACAACAGGCGTGGGGACAGCCAGTTTTTCTCCTCTTCGCTGGAATCTTTTATGTGTTTGAAGCTGAATTGCCTGCAGATGCATTCTTGAACAGCATTTTGGAGAAAACATTCTGAACAAGTTAGGTGCTTCAGGACTTTCAGAAAGGCAGTGGAAAGCAACAGCTGTCTAAACTCTTCCAGCCACTGCTAGTAAACTTCCCACTCTCTGCCCTGAGTTGTCTGATGGCACTTGCGGTGAAAAGTCAAATATGGAAAGCCCCTTTGGCACAGAGCCCATCCTTTCCTTTGATGGGTGAGAATGACCAACTGTGAGTCTGTCTGGAATGCTGTAATGATGCTAAGTGTGGCTCTGCTCAGTACTGCTGCCCAACCGGCAGCACACGCAGGCCTGCGATTTTCCTCTTACTCAACATCTGAATGCATGGCTGCTAATCATGACCAAAATGGCTACTTATGTTCTAATTATCACTCCCTGTTGGACTTTGCTGTTACTATAGACGGCCAGCCAACAGCATTTTGGATTCCGGTTTGCCCAGGAATTGTAATGCATACTTTTCTCTCATGTTATCTTTCCCTGCACATGGTGTGAGGCGTAACTACGTGATCTGCACCCAGGAGAAATCAGCACTATTACAAAGAGTGTGTTGAAAGCACTGTCAGCCCACCTTGCGTGCAGTTACAAGCGCCAGGGTGAAGCCTACGCATCTTCAGCACACAAAACTACCTTCTTTCAGTGATTCTTCATTTGAAGTCTTAATTTTCAAATGCTCAATTGCTCTGTAGTTGGAATTGCTTTCATTAGCAGTAAGAGCTAGTTGCTTCTGCCCTATTAATGGGCAGATGAACCCAAGAATAACTCTATGCACAGTGGACTCACCTACCTGGTGACAGACTCCATAACAATTGTTGTGTTATAGAGGAGGAAGGTCCTGGCATACGTCTGGCTGCATCCAGTACCTAACTCTTGAAGTCACTAAGGGCACAGAGTGGCTTTATTCTTCTGTTATCACTGTTTGGCTTGGCTTCCCAGGAAAAGCTCAAGAAAAGAGAGTTTGAGCTCTTACAGTCTCTGATAACTATCCTGGAGACTGAAGGTGAGATCCAGGCACCATGAGAGTCTATGTGATTTCAGCAGGCTGAGGACTTTCCCTGGGAGGGTTTTCTAAGGCTTATGTGAACCCACTTTGGAACAATGGAGCCTGGATGTTTTGGAGTGCCCTCATAATCCCTGTAAGCACAACAGTGCAATCAGTATTCCATTCTTAACACAGTCATTGCACTTTCTCATGTTTTCTTACTTGGTACTGGGTTTACTTACTAGTGCTTTTCTTTCTTTGAGTATCTCTCCTTTTTGCCTTAAATCTCTCCCAATATCAACAGGAGGAACTTTTCTGCAGGAACAGAGAGGGAAAGTACACACCTAGGTTCTTGTATTTGACCTTGTTTGAGGTTAATGAACCAATTGATTACGTACAAGATGCTGGCACGTGGACTGTTTCACTTTGCTGTGTAAACAGTGTGAATAGTAACATTCAGTTGCTCTCTGCACCTTTAGATTAGGCCTAAAAATTATTAGTCAAAACCCCACGAAAGCCTGAAGTATTATATTCTTCAGCTGCAAAGTCTCTCACTAGCAAAACCCAAGAACTTTATATCACATATAAATTCACCCCTTCCCTCTCCCTCATAGCTTTTGTGTTATTATACTGTTAAAAATGAGATTTAAATCCACACCAATCAGGACCTACAGAATTATAGTTTCAGAGACATTTGAAAATAGTGGGGTTTCACACAGAATATAAAAATAGTGGGGTTTCAAATAGTAGTGTTTAACCTCATTTATTTCAGCAAGTAATGCTACACACGAGAACTTAGCCTGTAGAGGTTTCTCTGCAACATACTCAATTTTCAGTTACTGGGTCAACTACAGCACATCAGTGGTTGAGGCTAGCTTTGAGTGGGAAATCCTATGGGCAAGAACATGTAACTCTCTCCTGGCCTGCAGGAGACCTTGTTCCCAACAAGTCACTGAAAATACTTAGCCAAGTGCAATGATGCAGATACGCATTGCAAGTTGAAGTCCTGTTCCTGCAGTGTCACTAGTGGAGGGGAGTCCTGGGGTGAGGGCCAAACTCACCCACTTCTGATCTGGGTTATACAGGGCTTGCTGCCTCTGGAGCACCAAACGAGGGGTCTCCCCCAAGGCTGGTTTCCTGCTCTGCTGCTGGGAGCAGGGCTGTATGGGCACATGGTGGCCTGTGCCACCTCCCTTGGTTACAGCTCCTGCTCCACCTGTGACAGGTGCCGGTACCAACAGTGAAATCACGTGGGAGCTATTTGAAAACGTCAGTTTATCTCATATTTTACTGGTCCATGAAATTCCACATAGTCTGGCAGTGCTGCATACAGGGGAACAGCAAGGAATCTTCTTGCTCATGACTGGGACTTTCTTGTTGCTGCCTCATATCACTGGGAAATGTCTCTGGAGATATAGTCTGGGGAAAAAAGCAGCTCATGCCTTGCTCTGAGAAATTGTGATGGGGCAAGGAAATACAGAAAGCATGATCCTCTCCAGAGTCTCTACCTGCATGCCTAGTGTCTGTCAGTAAGAGCACATGTTGATTCATTACTGACGGAGGTCATAAAGAGGTAATGAGAATGGAAAAACAGGAATGGAAACAAAAGCACCCGGAGAGCACCCTGTTTCTCTCTTCTCTTTTTTCCACACTAATACGTATTGACTGCTGTTGGAATTGCTGCACTCTGTAACAGACACACATTAGTCCAACATCTTCACCAACATTTCTCATCCCAGCGGTGAACACCCAAGGTTGTGTGGGGCAGGGAAAAAAGGGGAGAAGGTATGCTGACCAGATAGCCTTGTTAACAGAAAGCAAAGAGGTAGGAAGGCAGAGGACCAAAGATGATGTCGAAGGAGGTGGCATGAGCCAGAGATAAGCTGAGGGCTGAGATCTGGGTACAGCTGGTACAAACCACTTGACAGAGAGTCTGAACTTGTACGTGGCTACCAGTGGCCACAGAGCTGTAGCCGTTGCTGCCTCTGTTCTTTTCAGATGTTTTTTCAGCTGTGGTCAATATTTGTTTGGTGGACCCAAGAGAATACTTCGTTTTGCCTGGCTGATATCACTGCTGGGATATATTGTGAATATTTAAAACACCACCCTGTACCACAGGGATCAGATTGTTCTTTATCTTGACTGCTGCTGTGTTCTTGATCTCTTAATATTTATTCTTTATGAGTGTCAAGAATGGGCCTGATGCCCAATTAGATAAAATTGACTCCATGTTGCCAGTCTGGCAAATAATATGATGCACTGAGGAGTCATTTTCATCTTTCGAAGTCTATTTCATTTTTGCTAGAGATGTAATAGCAAGAACATCCCAACATGATGTCATTTCTAAAGCTTGCCTTAAAAGTTCCAATTTACTGATGATCTTGCAATAATTTTTCTTCACTTCAGTTTGTGCCACTTCACATTCTCAGTCTTAAAGTTTGAATTCTAAGAATCCCAAAATTAAAGAAAGTTTTAACATTTTGATCTGGTGTTCAACTAGTCTGTAACAGAGCTTCCAGTGGGAACTCCTCTGTCTGACCTCAGTCTCACAGCCCAATTCAACTTGAAAAGGTTATCAAGCTTTGTTAGTTTTTCAGGGAGTTGGAATAAGATTTGCATTTGTAATCACACTTGAGGAGCCATGATAATCTATCCTGCAAGTGTTCAGGTGTGAGCTTAAATTTAGCCATTGTTTTCAGTGCAGCTACTTGTGTACTTAAATTTCAGCAGGAGCTGATGTGTTTTCTAGAACTAACTCCTAATTAGCTTCCAAATTTGGTACAGCTCAAGTAATTTCAGAAATAATATGCCAAAATCAACTGTGTATATCATATTCTACATAAGAATACACCTTCTAGTTCTCCTCTGTCTGGCGGGACCCTGTGATACAAAACAGTCACATCTGTCTATTTACTACCTTTCTCCCTGACATCTTTATGAGAATTAAGAGATGCATATTTTCTGTGCCAGCATCACCCTGGCATTTATTAACTGACTGAGCTAAAATCTAACCTTAGATAGAAATAATGAAAACATGAATCCAATGTGACTTCATGCTCTCTATAGTTAATGGTCTCATTAGTGATGCCACTGTTTTAAATGATGGTAGAATAACTCAATATGCACATTAATGTAAGACACTGATAGATTATTAATTATCCAAATGCTGAACTAAATTCATCCCTTATATAATTCCAGGGGAGCCAAATCATGCCAGAAATAAAATTGATCCATGTTATTTTAAGTTTGATTTTTATGACTAAATTAATAGTGAATTACTATCTAAACATCTGATAAAAGTCTAGGCAGACTTTCTATAGAATCAGAAAACCTTGAAATGAGTATCAAGGACTTTTTTAGTGTTATAGAGCTGGAGGGCCCCAAGCTTGTGTAGCCCATTTCTTGGCTGGAACATAGAAGCAATGATGGCCAGGTTATTCCTGGTGGTTGTATGTCTAATCTGTTCTTAAGAAATCTTGAAATATGGAGATTCCACAACCTTTCACAGCAATCTATTCCTGTGCTTGACATCTGTAGTGTACATAAATCACAGGACATTCAGGGATGCTGAAAGACAGCTAGATGCCTGCCTATTGAAGCAATCAAAAGATGTTAGGTACTTAAATACTTTCAATGGTTCGGGTCTTTTTGACCCTGGTTTTTGTTTGTTACACATTTGCAGGTCTATTTATTAGTCAGACACATTGAGCTAAAGCCAAAATCACGTTGTCTAGCATTACCCACTGGATAATGATGTTATGACCTTAATATACAATGAGCCCAAACATAGAGTAGGTCTGTATCCCGATGTCTTGTTAGGCAGGAATGTGCTGAGGCTTACACGAGTGCCTCTTGCCCAACACTGATGAAATTGCTGAAGAGCTCTCACCTGGAAAACAAAACAAAACAAAACAAAAGTTTATGCAGGTGAAGAGGAAGATTCAGAGGTCTGCTTTTACCAGAATTCCATAGCTGGAATAAATTAATTTTCTCAATATCCATTAGGGAACTAATATTGTGGTGCTTTAATGATATCTCTGCATGAATCAATGTTTTACACAGAATTGCTTTGACTTTCACAAATATCGAGAGAGTGCCTAATTGATTGTCAGACTCCTTAAGCAGCATTGATTTTATAGCTGCAATATTCAGATAATGAGGTAATTGCATCTTATCAGCTTACTGAAAAAGTCTTGTTAAAGCAGTCAGTGGTCATGGACTTCAGCAGCTTCCTAATTTCTCTTTGGTTGCTGCTGTGATCCTTCCTTCCTTCCTTCCTTCCTTCCTTCCTTCCTTCCTTCCTATCCACTGGGTCTGAGTTCTGAAGGGGGTGGAGGTCATTACATTGGTATGTATCCATGATTATAACAAGGTTACCACTATTATTTCCTGTTCTTGTCAAAGATAGCTAACCGTGGTAAGGTGCTTACAAATTCAGACCTTCAATGATGCTCATCGTGTCTCATAGAGGAAGGCAACAAGAGTTTGGCTCAGGAAAGAACTTGGACACACAGATAAGTGTTAGGTTGCACATGTGATGGCGGTATAGTACCTACATGGAGTATTTAATGCCAATGGGCTTTGCAATAAAAAGGTGAGTTCTGGGAATCTCCACCAGTGTGAAAACATAGCTAGTTTGATGCTGTGAAACTGCACTCTTTTTTGGTGCTTGCCTTGACAGGAATGGTATTAAATGCCAAATTGCCCATGCTAATGCTGGGTGATTACAGGCATCTTATGGTATCCACAACTCTGCATCCAGTTTGCTAGACCCTCGCCCCAATCTGAGCCATGCTACTTCTTCACAAGGACCTTCTGTGTTTCTGGATTACTCCAGCAGTCACCTATCGATCACCAGCAGCCAGAAACTTTAATCTGATTACAGGCAATAAAATTGGTTTCTATCTCTGGCGCCTGACTCAGGTTTCAGAGCAAGGGAAAAAGTATGACATCACCCCTGCTTGCATCTGTGTTGGGTAGCTAATGAAATTACACGAAGGGTTTGAAGACCATTAAAGTCAATGTTGATCCTTATTATTATTAAGAGCACTTTCAAATTTACTGCACCACAGGGCAGGCTTGAAAGCATCATTTTTCAAAGGTGTGTGCATTGCATTGGATAGCAGTGAAGAGCCCTGCTGGCTGTAGAGGATGCCAGCAGCAGAGGGAATCAATTCTGAAATTAATTGGCTAAAAGTCCGCTTAGCTCCTTTCCTGTACAGACCCACATCCCATTATTTGGTGATAATGGGCACAAAAGTGACCTTGGGACAAGAAAGCCCCAGGTAGTCTCCTGTGTATGAGAAAGAGCCAGTGCAGAAGTATCCTCCTGCAGCTTGTTGTGGCTCTGGAGCAGCATGGTGCCTCCTCTTCTGTGGGCACCGCCAAGCTCCACGCAGGGTCACAAATGCCCCTTGCTGATCCTGCCTTTATCTGTTCCAGCAGAATGTTTTTTTTTTTTTTTTTCCAAAAGTTGGTATTGCTATTTTGAGGTTCAGACCAAAAATACTTAATGCTTGATGCCCTCATACATTAAGTGCAGAAATACAGAATCACAGAATGGTTAAGGCTAGAAGGGACCTCTGCAGGCCGTTTTGTCCAACCCCCCTACTCAAGCAGAGACATCCAGAGCAGGTTGTCCAGGACCATGTCCAGATGGCTTCTGAGTATATCCAAGGAGGGAGAATCCACAAGTGCTCTGGGCAACCTGTGCCAGTGCTTTGTCACCTGCATAGTAGTGACGTGCTTCCTGATGTTTAGATGGAACCTCCTGTGTTCCAGTTTGTGCCCACTGCCTCTTGTCCTGGCAATGGGCACCACTGAAAAGAGCCTGGCTCAGTCTTGTTTGCACCCTCCCTTCAGGTATTTATAGGCATTGGTAAGATCCCCCCTGAGCCTCCTCTTTGCCAGCCTGAAAAATCCCAGCTCTCTGAGTCTCTCCTCACAGGAGAAGTGCTCCAATCCCTTCACTGTCTTGGTGGCCCTCTGCTAGACCCTTTCCAGTATGCTAGGGGGCGGAGGGAGGGGGTCGCCCAGAACTGGTCACAGTACTGCAGGTGCGGCATCACCAGTGCTGAGTAGAGGTGCATCTCTCTTGACCTGCTGGCAATACTGTGCCCAATGCAGCCAAGAATAACATTAGCCTTCTTAGCAGCAAGGGCACATTGCTGGCTCATGTTCAGCTTGGTGTCCACCAGGACCCCAGGTCCTTTCCTGCAGAGCTGCTTTCCGTCTGGGTGGCCCCCAGCATGTCCTGGTGCCTGGAGTTGTTCCTGCCCAGGTGCAGGACTTTGCACTTGTCCTTGTTGAACTTCATGAGATTCTTGTCAGCCCACCTCTCCAGGCTGTCAAGGTCCCTCTGAATGGTGGCAAGACCCTCTGGTGAATCCGCCACTACCCCCAATTTCATGTCATCTGTGAATTTACTGAGAGTGCCCTCTGGCCCATGTTCTAGTTCATTAATTAAGATGTTAAACAGGACTGGACTCCTGGGGTACTTTGCTCATTCCTGGCCTCCAACTAGACTTTGCATCACTGACCGCTACCCTCTGGGTCTGGCCCTTCAGCCAGTTTTTGATCCCCCACACTGTCTGCTAATCCGGCCCAAACTTCAACAGCTTGTCTGTGAGGAACTTATGGGGAACAGTGTCAAAGGCCTTACTGAAGTCCAGGAAGAAAATATCCACTATTCCACCCACATCCATCAGGCTGGTGATTTCATTAGAGAAGCTTATCAGGTTGGCTAGGCATGACTTCCCCTTGGTGAATGCATGCTCACTACTCCTGATGGTTTTCTTCTCCTTCATGTGCCTGGAAACAGTTTCCAGGATTAGCTGTTCCATCACCTTCCTAGGGATGGAGGTGAGGCTGACCAGCCTTTAGTTCCCTGGGTCCTCCTTCTTGCCCTTCTTGAATACAGGAGTGCCATTTGCTTTCCTCCAGTCTTCAAGTATTTCTCCCAGTTGCCATGATCAAGCAAAGATTATTACAGAGAGTGGCCTCACAGTCACATCTGCCAGCTCCCTCAGCACTTGGGGGTGCATTTCATGGACTTGCACATGGACTTGAAAATGTCCAATTTGCTCAAGTATTTTGTGACCAAATCCTCTTCCACCAAAGATACATCTTCTTTGCTCCAGCCTTTCAGCCTGGTCTCTGGGACCTGGGATTCCTGAAGGCCAGTCTTTCTGGTGAAGACTGAGGCAAAGAAGACATTCAGTACCTTGGTCTTTTCATCATCTTGGATAATCAGGTCTCCTGTTTCTTTCATGAGAAGGCCCACATTTTCCCTAGTCTTCCGTCACTGAGTTACTTGTAGAAGCCTTTCTTGTTGCCTTTGATGTCCTTGGCCAGATTCAATTCTATCTGGGTTTTACCTTTCTCAACTTGATCCCTAGCTGCTTGGACAATGTCTCTGTATTCCTCCCAGGCTATCTGTACTTGCTTCCACCCTCTGTAGACTTGGTCCTCTGTAACCCATGGTAATCTACGTAGCAGATCCTTAAAGAGGCTGAAGTGTGCTCTCCTGAAGTCCAGGGTTGTGAGCTTGCTGTTAACCCTCCTCACTGTCCGCGGAATTTTGAACTCTACCCTTTCAAGTTCACTGCAGCCAGGCTGCCTTTGATCTTCACATTCCCAAGAAGCCCCTCCTTGTTCGTGAGAACAAGGTCAAACATAGCACCTCACCTCCTTGTTAGCCCCTCTATCACTTGAGGAATTGCATTCCAGGAATCTCCTGGATTGCTTTTGCCCTGCTGTGTTGTCCTTCCAACAGATATCAAGGTGTTTGAAGTCCCACAGGACTTGAAGGCCAGGGCTTGTGAACGTGTACCTACATGAGAATCTCTGTTTCAGGTGAAGGTGAGTCCAAAATGACTAAGATAAATAATGATACTGCCAAAACACAATGATATTTTGTGCCAAAGTTATTGTCCTGTTAAATGGTTTAAAGCATATTGTAAAAAAAGGCACAAACCATTCCCCTGGATATTTTGGTATGTGAATATTAATCCCATGTCATTACACCGTTTTTTCAGTCTATGTCCAGGATAAAGGAGAATTTTACTCCAAGTGCTGTAGATTTTTCATTAGCTTTTTGGAGATGTAAATCTGCTCTCTGGATTTTAGAACCCCACAGAAACAAACAAACAAACAAAAAACCCTGGGTGGAGAAGGAAGAGCTTTTTGTACCGATGTTGGTATGAGCAGGGTGGGTCTCTGGGGATCCCTGGGTTTTGCTTAGCAGAAAGTGTCCCTGATCAGACTTAAGTTATATATAAAGATTTTACAGTCAATGACAAAACTAAAATCTGCTAATGTAACGTGATTTTTCAAACCCAGCTCAGAAAGGTGGCTTAAAAGCTAACCTGATAGAGCTCACAAAGGTTTCCTTGACATGAGAACTCATTGGCTGATACAGGCTGGGAAGGATGTGGATGTCTTTGTCGAAGTATTTGGGTTGAGTCTGCACAGCAGTTTGGCAGGATTTCATGGCTCAGACTTCCTCCTACAGTGGGAGGATGGTCTCCTTTGCTCCTCTGGTAAGTTTACCACATGCTAAAGTGTGTCCCCAGCATAAAGGAGCAACAAGGAATGGGCTGGAGACTCCTCCACTGTGCCCTGTCTTGTTGCTTCATCTCCTCAGCAGCTGTTGTTTGGCAGCACAAGGCAGGGCAAAGGTAAGCTTGTTCTGTCTTTTGAACAGGTTGATTTAATACAGGCGATGGCAGCTCCCAAGTTCAGAGAGAGGAAAACTGGCAGAAGGGTCTTGGAGATGCTGCCCTGCCAACCATCTGCTCAATAGTGCAAGCTTCTTCTGGAGGCTAGCAGTAGCTGTGTAGTTCTGCTAGATATCTTCTGGGCAGGAGTCAGCACTTGTCTTGTGAAATATGGTCATAAATAGCTGATGCACAGCAGCAGGTCTGAGGTAAGCACTTGGAAGCACTGGGACTTGAAGGGCTTTAAGCAAAATGTTGCATTTTGCAAATCCAACAATTTACTGGTGGTGCTGAAACCCCTCCCATGCAATTTCCTATCTGCGTCCTGATGCATTCATGAGTAGAAGGGAGACACATCCACAGGAATTCTCAGAAACAGTTATTTCCCTTTTCATTTTTGCATTGCCTTGTCCCAGCAGGCTCATAAAGCCTTTGTAATAGAGCTGCACTGTGTAAAAAGTGGCTGGGGGAATGGTGTGCTTCCTAGAGTGGATAATGTTGCCCAGTTTTCCAAAGGGAGGCCATTTACAATGGTGGAAATGATATAATCAGAATGAGTGTGTCATTTGAAACCATTCTAAATGTCCCTGTATTGAATTTTAATTTTATTTGAAAGACGTACAGCACCAGCCTCAGCACAACAGAACAGCATCAATTAATACTGGCCAGATAAGGAACTGTATGCAGATATAGAGCAGGCAGAGATGGCCTTAAATAAAGAGTGAGTTTCAATCAACAGACTAGTCCGAGGAGCTACCAAGAGGTCTATCTCTCATAAACAAAGGTCTTCCCACAAATGTCTTAAATCACTTCACAGTTGTTAAATATGAACAGAGGAAGGGACAGAGGCAAAATCTGAAAATAATACATGTTGTCCCTCAACAGTATTTCTGCTATCTGTAACAGCATTTCTAAGTGTGAATTTGCATGAACTCTTCCTTATAGCAGGTACTTGCCATCTTCAGAGTCTAGAAGCTCTATCCCTGGCAGAGCTCAATGTAGGTCCTAAAACAGTTGGCTCAGTCAAAAGCAATGAGGCACGCTTTCTTGGCTAGCAGTCATAGATTTTTTTTTTAATATTGGAATTCCACTATAGGCACTTAAAACACTGTGACTACAGTAATATTAGAACCAGTGTCCTGAAAATCAGAAATTCCAGTGAAATGATGTACTATACAAGATATTTTCCAGTTTTGTGCACCACCAGTGAAGCCTCACATATATTTTACTCCTTCATTTTCATATATATTATATTGCCCTTCAATGTGCTGCTGCATATTGCAGACCAGTAAGGCTGGTAACACTGTGCTTGGAGGTAGAGATTAGACCATGAACATTTGCTCTGCACTCGGAGCTTGCGGCTTTGAAATAGAGTTGCCCCTTTGGAAACTACAAAAAGTGGTATTCCTGTTTTAGGTAAATATCTGCAGAGATACAGCTCAATCTGCTCAATCACTAGGGCTCCAGTGGTTCCTGTAAATCTGGAGAAAAATCAGCTACCCATCTATGAAATTAAAAATGACTATTTAGTAACTCCCTCAATTCCTTCTCTTAACACAAAATATAGTAAAATCTCCTGCAAGGTGCTCAGACAAGAGAAGACACATGTCACTGCAAGGAAATCAAGAATAAAGCTCCAAAGCCTGATCATAAAACAATCTGGACTCTTGGGGCAAATTTCAGACAAGCCTGATTAAAACCCCAAGAGGCAAGAGCACTGAAAGAAGGTTATTACAAGAACCTAGGTGTTAGCTTAAAACTCACCAGAGCATAACCTGAAAGTTAGGTCTTTTTAGGTTTGGAGTTGTAGGGAACCCTTAGATGCCACAACAGTCTCAGGGCAGGTTCTTGGCTAACCTTTTGTGTAGAAGAACCTTTCCTGGGCAATGCAAGAATGTGAGGGGGTGATGTACTGGGTCTGGCTGGGATGGAGTTAACTTTCCCCACGGCAGCCCATACAGCGCTGTGCTCTGCGCTTGGAGCTAGAACAGCACTGATACCACACCAGTGTTTTGTCTACTGCTGAGCAGCGCTGGCACAGCACCCAGGCTCTCCAAAGCCCCCAAACCCAGTGGGCTGGGGGTGAGCAGCAGCTGGGAGGGGACATCACCAGGGCAGCTGACCTGAACCGACCAAAGGGATATCCCACACCATGTGGTGTCACACTCAGCAATGAAAGCTGGGGAAGGGGAAGGAGAGGGGGGGCTCTCGTTATGAAGACGTCTGTCCTCCCGAACAACCGCTACGTGTAATGAGGCCCTGCTTCCCAGGACGTGGTCGAACACCGCTCGTTGACGGGAAGTAGAGAATATTTTCTCTCTTTGCTTCTGTGTGACCTTTGCTTGTATTTTTATTTTTTTCCTTTTTTTCTTTTCCCTTTAATTAAATTATCCTTATCTCAACCCTTGAGCCTTTTTTTTTTTTTTTTCCCCATTGTTTTTTCTTCCCCTCATCTTTTGAGGAAGGGGAGTGAGAGAGCGGTTGTGGTGGAGTTCTGCTGCTCAGCTGGGCAAAACCACCACAGGTGAGCATGCTGTTTCTGTGTTTTCACCGTTTACCTTCTCTAACTACAGAAGAATGCAAAAATTTAACCTTCATTGGGCAGCCTCTTCACATGAGCAGCCAAGACCTCTTGCCTTGCCCTTGCCAAGACATTGCACTTGGCAAAAGCAAAAATCTTCATCAAAGATCAAGCTACCAGCTGTAGTAGGGTGAAACAGCTCCAAGATCATGGTTTAGTTCCATCTTTCTCCTTCCATCCTAGTCCCTCTCTCAAGCGAAGATAGATGGATCAGATAGCCCAACACGAACTAAGGAAGAGCAGCTACTCTGAAGATAGCCCGCATTGTGAATATGCTGAAAAGATGATGATTAAACCTTTTGGCCTAGCATTTACTTCAGAACAAGACTTCTCCAACAGGGTTGTGTAGGATATGTGGGGTACATGATCTGGTATAGATGTAGCCTATGGTGGTTACTGGCTACCCTGACTGTTGCTCTATATAGCTGCCACTGTTAACAGTGGTACCCAGCAACAAAGTTTAGGAAGTTGCTCTAAAATTGCATCCAGAGCAGGAGAGAACAGCCATCTAGAAGCAAGTTTGGAGTCACCAATGGGAGCTCATGAGTATTACATGTAGCAGGCCTAGTAAGCATCCTACATCATGGAGTTTACAGACTCCACTCCCAGCAGACTGAGATATTAAGGTAGGTTTGTATAGGAGCCACTGTGAAGCTATCTGGTTGTCTAAGGTTTGGGCAGAAAGATGCAACCTGTGGTTCACCCACTTTTGCTAGTCAGCCGTTTGCAGTTAGCAAATAACAACTTTTTTAATTTTTATTTTAATTTAATTTTTAATTTAAATTTTTGACCCCTTTTAAAAATGCAAGAAATCACACCACACCACACACCCCCCACCCCCATGTCATTGTTACAGTTATTGAGTGGAAAAAAAGAAAAGAAAAAATGTAACTAGCATAGAGTGGAAGGATAAATTCATAGAAACGCATGAGTATACTGTAAAACACAATTCCTTCCCCACAGAGGCTGTTTGCATTTCAAGATTTTGGAGTCAGGTTCCTCCTTCACACCCATCAGCCTGTGGGTTGTAGAACCATGCTTTGATCATAGTCCAGCAAAAAGCAAATTTTGTCATAGGTTACATTAAAGAGCTTCAATTAATTTAGAGGCTGAACCGTGATAAATGTCACTAGCCTTCCACATATCAACATTTGCTTCAGAATAATTCACTGCCTGTATATTGGGTGTTCTATCTATACAAAACCATATTGCAACCTGTTAACTTAAAAAAGATACGAGAGTGAGAAAGCATTCTAATTTCTCATCAGTGTAAGAAAAGATAAGAAAAAATATTAACACATTGAATAATAGCTTTTTGAATAGAGTTGGATGAGTTTGCAAGAGAGGAGTCCCAGGCACTGATCCTGGTCTTTGTTAGCTCTGGAATAAATTCACCAGAGTCAGTATAACACAGGTGGTAGTTCAGAATGGGCTGCTGACTTTGGAAATTATACATTTTTAAAGAAAAAAATTATACAGGCCAGATTCTTCTTTGAACTTCAAGACTGTGAATCTGGTAAAAAATCATTAAAGTTAGTGGCGTCTCTCTGGGTTTGTGTGAGTGTCACTGAATCAGAGTCATGGGGCAGGAACCAACTACAATCTGGTTTTATATTTCGTACTCACATTTAAATGATAGCTTGGGACTTAATGAAAAGCAAGATACGGCCAATACAGAAAGCTTCATAAAAATTCTTCTTCAAAATCACTCAAGTTTTTTTCATGGAATTCAAATTACAGTTTTTTTAATAACATGATTTTCTGACTGTTTCCAGCCCCTTGCATCCAGCTGACCTCAGGGAGCTCCCTGCTCCTGACAACATCCAGCACCCACACAAGGCATCCTGTTGAAAGCCCATCCTCTGGCTGTGATCTGGGCCAGTCTGTGGGTGTGCTGAGGACAAGGACTTCCTTAACAAGTTCCTGTGGCACCAAGGTCACCAACAGAAACTCTCCCACTGGAGAAATCAAATAGCCAGGATGAAGCATTTCTCTTGGAAAGACACACTGAAAATCCTTCTGCAATTAATTTCTGTGGTGCCTGGAGGTTAGCTGTAGCTGGGCTATGAAGCAGATAGCGGGGAGGAGCTCTGGTTCAGAAGGTGGGACTTGAACCCATGCTGATCCCGTGGAGGAACAGGGACTGAGGCACCTTTGCAGTGAAGAGGGATGTAACCATTGGCTACAATATCCATTTATTATAAATGCTGAAATAGGGAGTAACAAACAATTCAAAATGTATGAGAGAACAAAATAACCTTCCTTTTTGTTTTTGTTTTTGTTCTTGTTTTTGTTTTTGTTTTTGTTTTCATCTTCTTCTGGAAACTTTTTAAAAAGGAAAGTTCTGCAGTTGCTATACAGCAAAGGCTTAGTGTCAGGGGCATGGACCATCCTTGTGTTTGGCCATGGAGTGGGATAAGCCTGTCTACAGGGATGTTATCTTGAAAGAAAATCAAACTGCTATAGGTAGAGTAGTATTTTCTCCATTACCAGAGAGGAATTCATACAATCCTCAGAAGTGCTATTTGTGGGTAAAGTGTATCTCCCACGACTGTGGACTTCGGGAGCCTCACCCGATTCAGCCTGTTCTTTCCAGGAGAGCATTCCAGGGGTGGCAGTGCCAAATTTGATGTGCCCCAGACTTTTTCCGATACAGAAACCAGCAAGAAGGTGGCAGAGTGGTGGCTTTCACCTGGTATCTTATATGATACAATGGTAGGGAATGAGGCTAGTCTCTTGCTACTTTAGTTGTGATGGGATATTCCCAATACTGAAGAAACCAGGCTGCTGAGAGTGGTTGTTCCTAGGAAGGCCAGAGAATGTACCTGGGCTCTGAGGAATTTCTTCAGCACCTTGAGAATCAACTCTGGGGCCTCCCAGTATGCTGCCATTGGTTTGCCAGGTGTCACACGAGGAGATCTCCTAAAGCCAGAGAGGATTAACCAGTGACCGTTTAACTGGGTTCACAATTTCCTGTTGTGGAACGAAGAGAATACGGCAATTATAAACTGGCTAATTTTGATACAGCTAACAGCAGGACCATGGTAACATGCGGTTTAATGAGAACTAATTGCCTAGGTCCCCACACAGTCTTTCAGATGGATTTTGGCATTGTTCTTACACTACTTGTGATAGTACCCGAGCTGATTTGGCTAGGTCATCTGCCCTTAGGTGTGTTTATAGGATCAGTGCAGTCTGCTGTAGAGACCTGTGCTTGGTACCTCAGAGTCTAGCCTGCTGCATGGCTGTTCCTGCTGAACTGCGTATCTCCTATGGGTATGCACCAACCGAGCACTATGGCAGCCTGGCCAGTGTGGGGTGGGTTTAGGGAACACAGCAGTAACCAAGTGACAGTGATGGCATAAGTATGTGCGTATGCAGGGGGAGAGTAGGGGAGAGCTGCCTGAGCAAACCTAAGGAGGGCGACTGAATTTCTGCGAGGGTAAATTGTTTTCCCAATTATCCAGAGTTTCACGTACATTGGAAGGCAATATACAGTTTCATTGCCATAACCCTTCTGCAGGAGAGACCCTATTATCCCTATTTCACAGAGATGCTGCAGAATGGATTTAACAAGACTATCATTTTCAAATACTGGAAAATATATTTATTCCCTAAATGCCTTGAACTTTTCATTTCAGAGAGGTGACAGAGGTCACAAAGGAAGTCAGCTGGGTTTATTCTGAGTACTTCTTTTGTTTAGTCAACCTTTTTTCTTTCTTTCTTTTTTTTTTTTTTAAATTTTAAGGAAAAGGCTGTTTGTTCTTTTTTATTTCTTGGCCAATTAAACTGTGTGAAAAGCCCTTGTGGAAGAGCTGGTGGATATCTGCCTAGCTTTGCAGTTGCTGGAAGAAGAGTTTACTTCTAAACTCCCTTGCAGCCTAGACCAGAATTTCTTCAATCACACTGCTCTGTCCCACTGCAGCCAAGGCAGGCACCAATGCAGCTGAAGGAGGTCTTCTGAAAAAAGCCAGCACGGTGCCTTCTGCACAATGCCTGCTGCACAGTCATTGCTTCATAACCCTTGTCCAGTGGCAAAGGATGACTCAGTATCTGCATGACAGACCAGAACACAACAGGTGATAAAGGAAGTCTAGATGGAAAAGTATCCTTGTTCCCTCAGAAGCTACTTTCCTTATTTTTGGGAAAAAAAAAAAAAGAAAGAAAAATCTTTTTTTTATTTTTAATTTTTAATTTTTCTCTTTTATACGTAAGTACTTTCTGCTCAATGCTCTTCAGGCATTTTGAAATCCCTGGCACTTTTCATCTCTGAATTCAAAGAACCTTTGTCTGAAGTAGCAAAATCACTGGCTAGCTAAACCCATTATCTAGTGCAAGAGGATTAGTTTTCTTTTGATTAAGTAAATGACCTTACAGAGAGCATTTGAAAGGGGCACTTTTTGCCTGCCATCAGCCATGTTTTCAAAGTGCAACCAACCTTTATCTGCTTAACCAGAAGATGAGATTTTATTTTCTTTTTTTCTCAGAAGATACATGAAAAGGATTTTAGGACTTGGCTCTCCTTGCTTTTGTACTAAAACCTCCCATGGAAATTTAGAGGATTGGGCTGAAACATCTTTTTGGTTTAGACTGGATAAACAGGAAAACAGTAACAAGCACTTTAGCAGTAAAGAAGAGAACATGCTGGTATCTTATTGCAGCGGTGTGCCCCTTGAGCTTGTTTCATGACCTCACCCACTCCAGATTAAACACCCCAGGGCTTTGGGAGAGTCCCTTTGAATTTCTACCTGTCTGGAGGAGTTTCTGACCCCCATTTTATGCAATATGAATTATCTTCCTAACTCAGAGTCTCCTAAATAGAGCACAGGGATTTGGCAACTTCTCAGCTGTCTATGGTTTCCCAGACTTTGATATTCCCTGAGCAGATGCCTCTGTCTGCGTGGCTCAGCCAGGGCTCCAGTGTGACCAGGGGAGGCGAGTGGGCGTTCTGGGAGTGTGGTGCATCCCATCTGGAAGCACAAGTATAAGTGCTCTAATGAATCACAGCATGACTGTCCACAGAGACTATGCCAGGCACTTCAGGTATATGTTCCAAATATCAGTCTCATGGTGCACCAGGCCCCTGCGGGCACTCACAGCCCTGGTGTCCCTGGAGATCTGGCCCTGGGGCCTCCTCTCACCCTGCCCATGGCCAAGAACCACATTTCAGTCTGTCCCTCTGAGGAACTGCGTGACTGTTTCTGGGACGACACAACACTGTAGATTCTGAAGAAAACCCGTAAATATGAAAATTCATAGAAGGACAGCAATATATACAGAAGGAAGATAGGAGACTAGATCTGCTCCTGTAGCCCTGACTGTTTTGGCTCCTTCTCCAGTGCCCCTCCTTGTCTGTGTGCCATGGTATAACCCATTACTGCTTCCTCAATACCACACTGCGCAAAGCAGTCTCACACCTTGAACATAAAAGATGCTATAAAAATCTAATTGTATTCTGTATCTGATGTTAATATAATATTCCCTCAACTAATGTAGGACTTTGCAGTGCCCATTTAATTTCTCTAATGTTAACTTTCTAGACAAATTTAGCTATGGTACAAAGATTTTATGTTGAGCAGGATTTTTCCTTTTAATTTCCTTCCTGTTCTGGGTTTTCAGCTGAAGGTCTGATTCCACAGTGCACTTTGTTCTTCTTGCTAGGTTGAATTCAGTAAAAACAGAAAGAAGCTGAAAGAGCATTGAGGGCTGCCTGTATCTGAAACTTCAACCCTGACTCTTGCTGCAAATTTGCATTTTTCCTAAGCTGGAATATTTGCACTCTGTGTTACTGATGGCTGTGAACAAAGAAATACAATTTTCCCTCAGCAGTCCAGTGAGATGGAGAAATTATGAATTTATTTACACTGCAATACTTGAAATGTATTTAGGTAGTTGTTAAGCCCCACCTTAAAATTTATTTTAAGAGTTAGGAAGAGTTTACCTACTCCATCTTGACAGTCTGAGGGCAGTGTCACCTAATACTTGCTAAAAGTGATATGCCTGGTCGCTACAAACTATCTGCACTGCACCCACCCTCTAAGGATGTCATTCAAAACTCAGAGATGTCAAAAAGAGCCTTTTCGGAGATCTTAACCGCATCTTGGTCTTGGATGTATTGAACTCACTCTCTTGGGCCACAGTGTCTCCTGGTATAAACCTTTAATGGCACTGAGTCCTGTCCAGGACACAGACCTGAAACTAGATGTGGCCATGACTGACTTTCAGGTCAGATTTCTCATGGACATCCAGTGTAGATTTCTTCAAAATGCTGTTGCATGATGCATGGCTAGAGCATGACTTTGAGCATACTCTCCAGTCGTCTTCTAAAGACCTTGACTGATAAAGAACCTACAGTAGTCTGATAAATTGTTCCATAGGCAATCAAGCTCCCTGTCAAGAACATCCATCTTATCCTATGATAAATACATTAAGGACATGTTTCACCAGACACTCAGTTATTCAGAATAAGTCGTCCTTTAATTTTGTCTTTGTTGTTAATGGTGATCATATGTTGTGGAGCACAGCAAACGACTAGTCCTTCTTGTGGGTGCTTATATTAATTACATGCTTGCGGGCACTATCTCCTATCCTTCCATCCCATCCTGAAATAATGTCTTCTGTTTGTGGTCAAAACATGTGTTTTAGGTAGGAGGAGATGGGAGATCCTGTGGAAGGGACATCAAAAGAAAAGGAAATGTGTTTTTTTTTGGAATTGGTAGACCCTTCCTAGATTTCCTCCTCTGGACTTAAGATGCGTAGTGTAGGGATGATGTGAAAAGATGGAAGACACCAGAATGATGATGATTTATATCAGCTAAGAACCTGACTTCCTACTTATGATTTAAGCAGACAACTGAATAGTGTCATGGGTGTTTCAACTTAAGTACAGATGAGGTCACATGGGATAGAAGGTACATTTATATAAAGAAGTACCTCAAACCTAATCCTTCCTGATTTGCCTGGAGTTCTTAATGTGAATACCACACACTTATAAGTTCCTCTTTAATCTGTAATAGAAACTATTGCAATGTGATTCCTGCTGGTAAGAAATGTCATAAGCTGATTTTGAGGAGACAAAAAAAGAGAGAAAAGAATGATGCAGTACCTCTTGGTTCTTCTCTAGCAATAAAACTATTTGGCAGCAAAGGTCTAGATCCATGTCAAATAATTAGGAAAAGGGAAAAGGATAATTTTGACAGAGAGGTATAAAAAACCCAAAGGCAATAGTGATCAGCACAGTAATCCTAATGTGTTAAAAGTTGATCACCCTGAACCTGTTATCTACTTAAATCTAAGAACCTGTTATCTATTACTTGTAAGAGGTTCTTTCATACTTTCCAGATGATTAGTACTGAGAAAGAACACTGACTGCAGAAGTACTGTAATAAATACAGTCGGGTGCTAACATTCATATACACACATTTAATTAAACACCAGTCCATCAGATGAGTGTTAGTGGTTGTTCAGACACTAGTAGCCAGCACTGGGCACTAAGGTCAATTCTAAACACTGTGGAGAACAATTTTGGAAATAGCAAAATTTTGCTGGAAATTTGATATCTGGTGGGTGGGAAGTTGGCTCAACCCTTTTTCTTCTTTCATGCATTTTTAATGACCTGATATCATGTGAAAACACTTGCAATATTGAACTGAAATCAGAAACATCTGGTTTAGGGCAGTACAGGCAGTGGTGAGGGAGCTGTGTCACTTTGTCCAGACCAGTTACTTAATTACAGCTTGTCCTGCAATCCCCATCAAAATTCACTGGAGTTCCCCACTGCTGCAGCTTCCCCTCTGGGGAGCCTTCCAGCAACTGCTCGTGTTGGCAGGCGGTTCTTCCATCTGCTCCCTTTCCTTATCTAGGCTTGGGCTCAGAAATTCTTGCCTGCATGGTGAGGATCAGTCCTTACTGACTCCCCTGCCCAGGCTGCCTCCCTGGCTGATGTCTCAGAAGCAATACAACTGTGGGTTAGGGAAGAGAGGAAGATTTCTTCCAATGCTCAGTCTTTCTTCTCTCTGGCCCAAGGCATCTACAAGCTCATGTGAGGAAAATTCTCACCGCTCTGCCCTGCTCTGCGTTACCCGCTCTGCAAGGGAAGAGCTAACTCTTCTCCTGGAAGTTAGGCACCGATTGCTTTGTCTCTGCCCAGAGCTGTGAACACTGGCCCGAGCACTTCCCCAGGATGGACTAGAAGCAACAAACCCATTATGTGACAAAAACACCCAAAGTCCTCTTTTGAGAAAACTTCAGCTCCGGAGGAGAGCGAGGTCTCCGGGAGACACAAGCAGAGGACTGGAGCCAACCCAGGGCTGCAGCTGTCCCGCACGGGGAGCTCCGCTCTGCGTGGAAGTGAGGGGAGGTGATCTGCAGGGTCATGACTGGTGTAGCGAAGTGACTGGAGGTGTTTGCATAATGTTTTGCTGAAAACTGTACAAAAGCTGCAGCAAATTTTAATGGGAGGTCCCTCTCCCTCTCATTCTCCTAATGGAGGAGAGGTCTCGTGATCATGACTAAACTTTAGTAAAACTTTATAAATCTGCTCTTGGGTCCAGTTTCCTCCATGGCTGCGGAATGTCCTCAGTTACTTTTACGGCACTCAGATTGTGTAGTTCTCCTCTCTTAGTTTTCCAGTTCCTTTTACAGCCTACTGCATGCATCCTTTCTCTGCCTGCTCTAACTTCAGCTCTCCCATACCAAAATCACTTCCCTCTGGTCTGATGTATGTTGATGATGCTCTCTCTTCTTTACCTTTGGCTGGGGGGACAGAGAGCTGCCTTCTATTTGGACAGAGGTAGCAGGATAGAGGCCCTGCAAAGCAAAAATTTGAAGCTTTTACTTAACTGTGTTCACCTTGCACTTTATGGCTACTTAGGGCTCTGACTTGCATGAGCTTCACCCACTTAGAGAAAGCACTGGAGATCCCAAAAGAGATTTAGAAAATACTCTTTGTATATTTAGCTTGAAAACCAACCCAGGCCTACTTGTCCAACTGCAGGAGACTTGGGTTGCACCAGACAGATACTTTGGACTAATACCAGCCTGTATAAATCCCCATGCCTTGGCTGCAGCTTGTACATGGGTGCCTTGTTTGTTGCTTCCACCTGCTTTAAAAAGTGCTGGTATACATAGCTGGCTGGGTCTCCACTTCTGACCTTTGTTTCACACCTCTAGTCACATCACTAAGTCAAACCCCCAAGTTGTGTCTCTCTTAG
Source organism: Chauna torquata (assembly GCA_013399475.1). Lineage (NCBI taxonomy): Eukaryota > Metazoa > Chordata > Aves > Anseriformes > Anhimidae > Chauna > Chauna torquata. Next base: position 68,454 of record VXAL01000842.1, on the reverse strand, counting down.
TTATTTCTTTGCTAATGATTTTTCCTACCTTGTGTCTTCTTCCCTTTCCCAACACAGTACTGCTGCACTTAGCGTTTGGCCTAATCTCTGGAAGATGAGAAGTCAGATGCAGCTTCGGCTCAGAAACTGAAAAGCTTTTAACCTCATTACCTTGATTAACAATCCACACCAGTCATGAAAAAGAGAAAGCTGAAGAAAACCTTAGGCGATGGTACCCTTAAAGTAGATTATTTTATTTTTTGAAGAAAGAAAATAAAAAGGAAATTAATGATGAAACATTTTCCTGAAGAATGTATTGAAACACTTTATGCAGCATACTGCCTGTACACATACTAGGATGTGCATACCAAGGTGAACCACTTTGCTCTTGGGACTTCACTCCGTTTTGCTTGCAGATTTTCATATTGCTTGGAAGAGAAATAGAAGAAGGTGGGAGGACATGATAGACAGAGGCTATTGGCACCAGGGCCAGGAGGCTGAGACCTGGACCTGGACCAGGACAGGACTGCAACATTTCTTCTCTGTCAGTCATAGAGAGTTTCAAACCTAAAATTGTTTGCGGAACGAAGCCGTGAGCTGGCCAGATGGAAACAAGTCTCCACTCTATGGTACATGGAAAAACAAGTTCATCATGTTCTGTCTTCACTCTGAGACATTTTTGGCAACTTTAGCCACATCCTGGAAAGAGTGGAGGGGAGGAAGACCAGAGGGGAGCCAGTAGGCAAGTGGGGTTATGGGGTTTGGTTTGTACAGTGCTTAAGGAAGCTGTTCAGTTTCAAGGGAAAGTATCTGATTGCTGAGACAGAGCATACAAGATAATTATGCTTATTTTTTGAACCTCATCACCACTTTTCAAGTATTTCTTTTAGCACTTTTTTTTTCTTTTTCTTTTTTTCTTTCTGCAGAATATAGTGGCAATAATCTTTCCCAGACAATGGTATAATGGTTCCAGTCTGATCTGTCACCTACTTATGTGGCTGGTGGGGCAAACTAAACAGTTAGGAAATAGAACTGCTTACATGATTGCGGTCAGGAGATAAACAAAATAAACTCTAATTTTGATATTACAGGTCTTTGTTTTTATTGTTGCTTATATATATAGTTGCACCCAAAATAGCTTTGGTTTGTCTTTTCCTTTTTTGGTTGACACACAGTACTTAGCTATTCAGTTCTCTGATGTTCCAGCAAATAGCCAGACAATTTTTAAAATAAATGTTCCCTTAGAGTTTGCATATTTTTCCTTCTGTTCATTTCTAGGTCTGGGAAATGGAAAGAAACTTCAGAAGCAGACCAAGTTTATTTTAGAAGCTGAAGTATGTTTGCCATTCTTTTCTTCCTTGTACCACAGTATTGTTTTCTCCATTTTATTGTCTTAGAGTTGATGTCAGATGTGACTTTTTCAGGGTACTCTTTAGTTTTTCAGGATTTCTAAAGTACCTTTTTTTCTGGATCATAGAAGTCAGAATCCATTTACTGCCAGATGACTAATGTTCACCCATGTTGCTGAGCTGGATGGTCACGAGACTTTTTACATATATTTGATCTATAACGTCCTAGCAAAACTGTCCTCCTCTCTCTCTCTTTGTCTCATTTCTCTGATGTTTACCCTGCTTTCCTAGGGGGGTGGTGCTTATGCATCCTCAGCCTCCGTCTGTCACTTTGCTGACTTCTGAACTATGTCAATTGAAATCAAATTTGCAAGAGGTCAAGAGGGAGGTTCCTACACTTTTCATGAAAGTAGGAGGTCTGTTAGCAGATGGCTGCACTAAAGGTGTTGGCCAAAGTCCCGAGTTCTCCTGCACATCCTGTGCAGATTCAGGCAGGAGGAACGGATGCACTGCTCAGAGCTGGATCCCATGGTGATTCAGGGCTGGTGGAAATGCAACACTGATGGCCACATGCTTTGTCCTGCACTGTCGGCGCAGTCACCTTCTCCTGCCTCGGGCTGTGGCCATGCAGAGAAGATGTGCTGTGCAGAAGTAGACGAACTTCTGGGGAGAAAATGAAGAACCCCACCAGCTGGCATCATGAGCAGACCGGTGATGTCACTGTCCACTGTGTCCATGCCAGGTTTTGAGCCACTGACAGACATAGTAGAGCCTCCCTCTTGGAGCAGTTGGTTGCCCCTGGAGGAGCTGCAAGGATCATGTGACATTAGAAGGAGCTTTTTTAAAAAGAGTATGGCAAGAATCTCTACCTAGAAAGCTCCTCAGCATGTATATATATCAGAGAAATGTTAGAGCCAGTTTGAATCAGAACATGACACTGTGCATGCCTTCTGTGTACCATCACTAATACATTAATACACCTTCATATGAGGCTCAGATGGCTGGAGTTCACATACCTCAGGTGGCCTCGTGCTCCTCAGTCCTTGGGAGGCAGTCTGGAACAGGCTCTGAACCCCCTCAAAACTCCCCGATGCCATTAAAGCAATGTACCCTCATATGAAGGGACTGTGCTGTTCTGCACCTGGCAGTGTTCGAAAAAGCCATGCTGAGCTCCACCAAGCATGGGTGTTCACTTTCAGACACTGCTGTGTTAGGCACCTTAATCTGATGGGCCAGCAGGTTAGGTGGTTTGGATCCTGCTCGGTGAGTTCAAACATATTTTTGCAGGCTAGCAGTTAATAGATACCGCTGCAAGCATGCGTCCACAGTGTGCTCATATGCTGCAGCAGACAGAGGTGTGACTCGCTGCACAGATACAAAAACACTGCTGAAGGCATTACTGCAGGTTTGAGCGAAATGTGCGTTGTCATTACAGGCAATTTTCCTTTCACCACTCTCAGATCTACGCCTTTGCTGGGATTTAAGGAAGCCTTCAGCGTCCTGACTCATCCCTCCCATCCCAAATTTATTTAATAAAAGCAGGGCAGTGTACACTTGCATGGCTCCAGGTACAGCTGGCAGGATGCTAGCTGCCTAGAAGGTTTTATTTATTCCTAAAGAGTAGGAATAAATAAAAGAGTAGACAGAAAACTGCAACATTTCTGTTCAATTGATTTTCTTTGTTTAGACATCATCACACCAATAAGAACTAGATGGGCTTAAGAAGCAGTGAGAGGTGATTATTTCTAATATTCTTGCTGAAGATTTATGGTGTGTTTTTTAGTGTTGATTATATACCTCAAGGCAGAAAACTTGTTAAATCAGATTTTATATCAGTTTAGATTATTTCCTTGGCCCTTATTGTTATGTTTTTCAGAGAAAATTAAAAAGGAAAAAAATGATTTTTAGGGCCTATCATTTTAGCAGATAGCCTGTCTTGCTAAAATGGTTTTATCTGTGGTGGCTTTTGAATGCTTGGTGTTCATTTCTAGAAACGTTATCATGTATTTGTTATTCTGAATCTCTCTTGTACAAAATTCAAAGCACATCGTACTTGTAGTCCAGTTTTGAAAAGACATAAACATGGATTCATGGAATCATATCTTCATGTATGAAGTTAAATATCTGCTTAGGTTTTTGAGGAATGCCCTTTTATGAATCACAACGGTTAATTTAATCCAGCATTTTTTTACGTGTTTTAGGTACTGCAATGTAATAAATCCATAATGAACTGAGTCACTAGCAGACTTTTCCTTCTGCTTCCTGTCGCCTTATGACTAAGGAGTAAAAACATGACAGAGAAGTTTTAGCCAACATTTGTTTGGGGTTGGTGGAGTTGGTGAAAATCATTAGTTACTGAAAACCTGAAACCATAAACTACTGTTCAGTTTAGTCTTCTGAAAATGGTAAATACCAAGAGAAAAATAAAAAATAAGAAAAAAAAAAAGATTCATCTTACAGGAATATCAGTTAGACTAATTAGTTAACAACTCTAAATTATGGTGAAAAAGAGAAGAATGAATCAATCAGTGATTTTTATTAGTTTTAACAGAATGTATATTTTAATTTAAACAATGTCTTCATTGAGTCAGTAGAAAAGCAAGGCAAAACAAGAAGTAGACCAGTATCCAGAATTAAATTTACAGAAACAGTAGACCTATGAAATAACAGAAAAATATAAGCTATGGGCCAGAGAAATCCAGGCAGAGGCAGACCTCATTGGTGTAAAGCAGCAATAAGGAATGAGGATGCTTGAAACAATGTGATTTTTTTACTAGATTTACAGATTAATATCTTCCTGGGGTGTGGGGACCTCCCTGTATTCTGCTTTTCTTACTCCATATTCAGTGTATTAAAGAATTTAGTAATTCCAATGTGTCAGGTTTTGAGTTTTACCTAAACTGCAGTTATCAGTTATCAAATAGTAAACACATGTGGGATACAGAATATGATATACTGCCTGTTTTTTGCTTCTTCTTATAATGACTTACACATGACAGTGGCTGATAGCTCTGTGGCCAACTTCTTTAGAGAGAAAAATTCTGTTAAAGTGGAACGTGCTCTGCAGAGAGAAATGCCTTCCATTTTCATGCTTGAATCAATCCACTTACACTGAGAAGAAAAGACATGAAGAAACAATTTCTAGATAAATAATAAAAGGAACAGAGGTTGTTGCTCTTTTATTGGTCCTTCACGCCGCTGCTATCTTCTATTGCACAGCAAACAGCAACACTCTGGAAGCAATAAATAGCTCTGGCTGCCTGACAGTAACCTGAGGCTCCATTGTGCAGAACAAAAAATGAAAGGTAAGGACAAACTCAACAGGAACGCAAGTTACAGCGCAGGAAAAATCTACTTAGTAAATGTTTGTAATTGGGACAACTCTGGAACGTGCATAAGCATGCTAGAAAATCAGTGTAACCTGTGGGACCCCTGTCTTTTCAGATAAGAGCTTGAAAATTCAGGTTTTGCTCAAGATGTCCCTACCACAACTGTATCTTCTGAGATGAGAAAAGAGTTGGAAGGGTACAGAGTAACAGATGACAAGTACGCAGTAGTGATAAATGGGAGTAAAAAAAAGGAGCAATACAAAGATAGTACTTAAAGCCTACACTATTAATTGGAATCAAGTCAGTGCTTTCTTTCTTGGAAAAAGAATAATAATTTGTCTTCAGCTTTGGCAGAATAACATCATGCATAAGAGCATATAATATTTGAAAGTAGAGCAGCCGACATGGCACCAAGTGAGATAAATGCTTATCTCATAATCATTAACTCCTGGCCTAGCTACTGCCTTGCTTTGCCAAAAATTCAGGAGTTGGAGAGGAGTTATATAGGCTAAAAATAATAGTACTGAGGAGCAGCATCAGAAAATACTTGCAACTGTATTTGTCTGTGATTATTAAAGAACTATAAAAACAAAGAAACAAAGAACATCCACTCATGGTGGTCCAAAATCACAGATTTGGTGAGATAGCTTCTAATTTTTGCTACAGAAATAGCTAATATCCATGTTATTCACAAACCAAATGCCTGCTTCTGTTGGACAATCTTTTCCATCATTATCTACCTGAACAAAAAATCCCTGCTGTTCCTAGAAGGGAGGGAAAGTGATCACAGCAGCTTCTAGACAGCAGATCAAAAGTGTTCTGGACTCTTGCCTCAGCACGAAGCTGATCTACTGTGTTAAGCCATCTATTTAGCAAGATAACCATCTGTCCAGAGTAGGCTTGGTGAGGTAATGGTTTTATTAATTTCTTATAGTAAGTAAGATGAGCAGATGAGGCTGCCTATGGCATTCAGATATGAGAGTCTGACCTTTACAAAATTATCTGCTTTCATTTCTGCTGCAAAACTTGATGATTTTCAGTGTATCAGAGGTGTTACTGGGTGATTTTTGCCAGGGCTTTGCACTGAGCTTAAGAAGATATCAGGGAGGTAGGTCTAAATTTGTTTTCACATCTGCAGAATAAACTCTTTATAATTACCAAAGCTAAAGCAAGAGAAAAGCATTTCCTCCAGACTCTTGTATTTCCTCTACAATGAAGGACATCGATTGCAATTCACATGTTCTTCTAACTTTGCTAGACAAAACTAAGCTTTCTGTGAAGTTTCGCAGTCTGGATTAGCAGAAGCTGTCACTTTCCTCGGTAGCTTGTTCAAAAGCTACCTGTTACCCTGTTTAAAAATGGTGACTGTTTGTTAGTTGCATTTCCTTCTTGAATTTCCACCCACTAGTTTTGCCAGAGCTTTTCTCCTTGAACTTAAAAGGGCTTCTAGGACTCAGCATTTTCACTGCCTGAAGAAGCCACAGTGAATGTTGCTTTGCTAAAGTGTGCAAATCAAACTCATGAAGTCTTTCCCTCTACCTCTCTTCTTCCAGACCTGAAATCTTTTATACAGCCCTTATCTTCAGTATCTTGAGACTGTCAGCATCTTTTTAGAAATGTAGATGCCAAAGGTGCATGGAATTGCACTTTGAGCAATGATTTCCATATTCATGGAAAAACAACAAAACAAAAATATATATTTTGGAACAGATTTTAGGGTAAACTCAGTCTCCAGAATAGCCAATAGCTAAGTAGTGCAAGGTAAGAAAAAAGAGCTCATGCTTTATTTTTAATTTATTGTACATAAATTGTGGAGAATGCTGAAAATGCTGCTACCAAATATACTAAATTATTTTATGGGTATCCACTCCTTTTATCGGCAAAAAGAAACTCTAATAACATTGCCCATTGTCTCCTAGGATTACTGTATGGACATGTCTGTAGGTGCCTGCAGTCTCCTGTGCAGAATGGCCAATCCAGACATGCTTGGTGATGTGTAGGGGTGCGTGCGTGTGTGTGTGTGTGTGTGTGTGTGTGTGTGTGTGTGTTCACTTTACCACAATCACTTCACCACCCTGACCTTTTCAGGTTAAAAGCCTAATTTGCCATTTCATTTTACTCCTCTGGTCTTCTATGGGAATTCAGTGCACTAGCAAAGATTTGGGAGATTTTTAAAGTAGTGTCAGTTCCACTGTTTACTAAACATTCCCAGGCTGCCATCACCCATTGAACATCCTGATCATTAAGCAATTACCACCACCAATTAATTTAGCTGAGTAAACAAGCAAGAGAGGACAGTATGCAAACTGCCACCTGTATGCTCCAGCTCATGACACTCTCCCATTTCCATGTCTTCCTCCGTAACAGATGTGTGCCATGCGTCATGTTGGGAAGCACCAAACCCAACTGCAACTGCCGCAGATGAGGAGTGGGCATTGACACACACTGAACTTGAGGCCAAGGGATGTCCGCTCAGCCTTCAAAGAACTCAGCAGGTTGCTCCTGGCAGTCATGCAGAGGTTTTCACTGATTCTTAGTAGCTGTCAGGGAAGTCTCTGTGAAGTTGTGGGTGTCCCTGCCCTAGGTTACACTTCTTTGCCTTTGCCACTCCAGGCTAAGTGAAGCCAAGATGCTGCTACTTTGTACACGGTAGATGGGTAAGCCTTGCTAGTGGGTCTGCAAGACCTCCCTGCGTGGCTTCTGCATCTGCATGGGAATATCCTTAGCCTTTGTGACAGCCCAGGTTGGGCAGAAGATGGACAGCCCCATTGCTGAGCTATGGCTGAAGTCAATGTAGCCCAGTGATACTCTGGGAACGAGAGCCATGTACAACTTGCCGTGTATGCTACATACACTCCTTGCCTGTCTGGGAACATGGTGGTGGTCTTTGCTGGTGGCCAGGAAGACACATTCATCTCCAAGGCTTGGAGGAATTCATATCGACTTAGGGCATGCTGTAGCAGATATAGTGAAGAAAGGGACATTCCCACAGGGACAGGTTTTCCCCAAATTTACCTAAATTTGTTCTGAACATATGGCTCCTATCTTACTCATTTGTTAAGTTTAGAGCTGCTGAAACATGATGCTTCCAGAAATGTCACCTCGTCAGCACTGTGGGGAAGCATTTCAGATTGAATGGGGAAAAGAACCAGGCGGCCATTTAACTTAAATGACACATTGCAGAAATAGTTGTAACAAAGCCACAGCCTGCTGGCTATTCCCTTTCCCTTTAGCTGGCATTTGGTGCCGAGGTTCACATGTCCTGAACTGCAACAGCAACTCCATCAGCTGACAGCAGATGAGGCCGTTGAAGTGCTGTTGAATAGCTCCAACTCTGGCTGCTGTGGGTGAACCATGTTGCCTTCAGAAATGCCTTGCAGCTGAGGGAGCACAGCACAGCTATGCACTTGCTTTACAGATCTCTTCCCAGAAAAGCCAAGCTATTAACAGTTCAAACATTAATGACAGTAGAGAGAATAGACACAAGCTATTTCCTGAGCTACGTTTTGAGCAAGCTGATACAGAGAGGTAGCTTAAAGGCAATTATGACCATTAGGTCAACACCCAGAATGTGTATGGCCATGGTGAGTTATAACTACACCTGTGGAGCAGGAAGTTGAAAATATGAAATTCACTGCTTCAGGACGGGTAGGTCCTGGGGCACTGCAAGCTGCTGGGTGCATTCCTGGTCTCTGGGGTCCACATGTGGCAGTGGGATTTCGCCTACACCTTACCTCTTTGCAAGTGAAGATGCCATTCTGCACAGGGAGCTGCTTGCTCTTGTTCTGGTAAGATCAGAGGAGAAATAAGGGGGCTTGCTAAATAGAAGCTGTGAAAAGACTCTGGCTGCCATGAGGGCATCCCCTTGTTTTGCCACTACAGTGCACTTCCAGCCAGTTACCTGTTCTGTAAGATGCTGGTTGTGTTGAGGCAATACTTTCTTCTCAGCCATGATGTACACCTATCCGTGGGGTGAAGGTGAGGATCACTGTTGCTTTTATGAGCCTGTCCCATGGGCTTCTCTGGGATGAGAGAGGAGCCAGTGTCCAGAACAAGTGGTTTACAAGCCACTGGTCCTCAGAAGGTCATATTCCTGAATAACCATGTCCTGCCCTTCTGTGCCCTTCCTGGCTCAAGGAGAGTAGATGGTTTTCTCCTTCCATCCCTCCATCCTGAGCTGCTGTTTCTGTGTACAACCTTGCACATCACTCTGGAAAAGGTGACCTTCCTTAGAAATAAATAAGCCCACTGTGCCCATGCACCACTCTTTGCTGCCAAATGAAGGGACTGAGGCTTTCCATTAAAAGTTTTCACTCATGGAAGGGTGTTATTTGCTTTCATGTTATACCTGTGCGACACCTACCTTGGTGCCAATGCTGAGGAGAGGCGTGGCACACTGAGGAATTCCTGGGTTCAAGGGTTAAAATCATATGGGCTGCTTGTAAATAAAAATATGCATTCTCCAGTGCATAGCTATTAACAGTACTAGCGTCACGCTTGGAGGTGGCTGCACCATGTTCTCAAAGGAGGCCCCAGCCTAACTGGGTCCCTTGAGATGTGCCAGGAGCTGCCAGGCCGGGGTTCAACCAGGATCCTGCTGTACTGAGGCTTTCTCTAGTGGTTTGGTTGGGCTGCTTGCTTCTTGAGCGGTTACTACCTCCTTTACCAGACTTTGAATTTCTCCCTCTGTGAACCCATGGCCTCTCCTGCTTTGTCCCCTCCACACCTGGAGGAGAAGCTGCCCCTTGGTGGAGGCTGACTTCCTGCACCAATTGCCCCAAAGGGAGGAGGGTGGACTTGCATCTGGCATCAAGCACCTCATGGATGGTGTGGTGGGGAATATCAGGTCAGCTTCTTTAGGCACCTAAATTCTGCTGTGAAATCTCCATTTGCCGTCAGTGTCTCTGGCCGCAAAGGTGACATGGCCCAGATGTGGGGGTGGGATGGAGGTGGGTGCTGGACCCCACGCGACCACCAGGGCAGCGGGGCACGAGTACTCGGGGTGGACATCATGTGTGCCCCATGTGTGCCCAGGTCTTGGCACGGCCTTGTCCCTCTGTCTGGGCACCCTCAGATTCCTGGGTGCTGTGAGCTGGGTCAGGCTGTCTTGCAGCCCAGGCTGTGAGATACCCGATCAGCTATCTCGCATTTCTCTGCTGGAGCCACATGCGCTCACGAGTTTCGGTCTCTTCCATGCTGCCCAACATGTGATGGCAGAGGAGGGCTGCGCTGTAGGTTCAGATGGGAGCACAGATGACACTGGCCTCTCTAGGTCCTAACTCCAATCAAAACCGCATGGAGCTTTCTGCAGCCCTAATAACAAGGAAAAAAGACACTGTTCCCGTAACAAGTGAGCAGTTCTTAGTAAAGGAAACCTTGTGAATTAATGGCAGAAATCGTACAGTTTTACATGAAGTTGAAACAGTTTTAAAACAGCAGGGGTAAGTTCTCAGGGACATGATTATAAATGGATCATCAAAACTGCAAGAACAAACTCAGAGAAAGGGACTTTTCAGTTTTTTTTTTTTTTTGGTAGACATTTCTGAAGAATGCTTCTTCTCTTTTAAAGCATATCAGACATCCTCTTTAGTCTTTAGCAGTTCCTTATTTTTATGCAGGAACAGCTAACCAAATGCTGAATTTGCAGTATTGCTAAGTCTTTGAAAGACAGAACCTGATTGTTTAGTTTCTGGAGTGACATAGGTATGTTTTTGCAGATGATAAAATGTATCTAATTACAGTATCACATTTGTGGTTGGTACGAACACTTCATTTGCAAGTTTTAACAGTCCAGTGTAATTATTACTTGTGGTGTAACTTCATTAGAAGGTCTCCTCTTTAAAATTGATTATTAGGAGCTAGAAGATGTAATGTACAGTTTTTTTCACTAAAGCTCACTCCAACCTGGCATATTTCAGAAGATTTTTTATAGGCTGCTGTTTACAAAACTACATATTGCAATACCCAGAATATGTGCAAGGCAGAAATTTATCTGTTCACTGGATCACTGCTGAAGTATTTGCATGACAAAAAAGCATATAGTTGCTAGAATACCCAGATAGGAAGAAATAAAGTCATTCTGCTTAAAGAAATACATATATATCCTTTTCAAATTGCTTTTAAAACATAAAAGTAAAAAGTTAATGTGAATAATGCTAAGTCAGCTTGCTCCAGCTGGGAATCTGTCCCATGTAGTCATACTCAGAGGGATGGGTATTAATCTGTTTATTCAACTACACGAAGTTCAGTAGAATAACTGTTCTCACTAATTGCTAATGGGTGAAATTGTTGGTACTTATAGGGAGACATTCTGGTAACAGATAATTAAGCAACTAAGTAGTTGAAAATGTCAGGAGAGAAAAATGATCCTTTCACCTCACTGAGTTCATTTCTAAAACTGTGTCAGCTGAGCTCACTCTGCCTCTGTATAGCTAGCCTGCAGCTCTGCTGGGAGCTGCACTACAACCACTGAGCATGGAAACGGAGGAAACCGGGGAACACCCCTTATTCTGCCCCTCCTTTGACAGCCGCTGCCAGTGCTTGAGGAGGAGCACTGCAGACCCCGACTGTGGTCCCAGTGATGATTTGCAAACTGTTACAGGTGGCTCTTGCTTGTGCTGACTTTTATAGGTGGGTCCTGACCCTCATTTCAGTTTATAGCTGAAAGGAGTTGTTCTTTTGCAAGAGTTATGTCTCTGTACTACTGCGCCAGAAGAATTTTCTGTGGTTGAGATACAGTCCTGGAGCCTCTCCTTTTTGAGAGATGCTGGGGCAAGGATGGGCTTGTTGCCAGCTGTAAAGAAGGGGAAAAAGCAGAGGGGCCACTCTCAAACTTTGCAAGGTGGCTTGGAAGGAGAAGAGAATACAGCCAGCAAGAGGACAAGAGCTGTAACAGGGTACTTTGGCCTCTCCACCACTTTTGAAATTAATTTCTCCACATGCAATAGAGATCTGAAAATGACTGTACTTTCCCACAGTCCCTGGCTAGGGCAAGGGAGCACTCTCCGACCCCTTGGGCCTTGGGGCAATGCAGTCCGTGCCTGACCTCCCGGCATTCCAGCAGCCGCTGAGGCAGCAGTAAGAGCCCCGGGCACAAGGGCAAAGCAGTTGCAGGCAGCGCTTCAAAACCTGGTGTATCACCCCAAGGCCCCAGCACTTGCTTCAAATCTGGCACTCTTTTTGGCTGAGGACACGGGACGTGTCCTTTTGCGCCCTTTCTGCTGCATCCCCTAGAGGACTGTGTGTATGAAACACTGGCTGGCTGTTGAGGTCACAGCTTTACTGGCAGCGGCAGAGTTTAAACATCACAGTGCTTTGGTAGCTATTTCCACATCTCATAAGGATGCCTGCAACCCTCCTGTTTCTCAGGTGTGAGCCTGTCCCTATTGGCACCTTTTTACAGTACAACCCAATGTCCTGCAACTCCCGGTAATGCAGGTAGGGAAGAGCAGAGGGTATTTCCCACATTTTGCCACTAAGCATAAACAGGTATTACTCATTCTGTTTTGGTGATGGTGAATTTGTGATGAAAAGCAAGGCTCCTGCTGTAGAGAACTTGCATCACTAATTCCTATGTGCTGCCCCTCCAGGTTTCACCCAAATTCACCACCTCCTGCAGCCCTGGCTGCCCACCCCGTAATGTTGGCATGCTGATGCAACATGGAGCACATGTCTAGTTGAGGGTAACTATTACAGTGAAATATAATATTGCCGCAACTTCTGCCTCCAGAAATAACAGCACATCCTTGTCCAGATGCTCCAGTTGCACTAAGCAGAAAGCAGAGCTTTGTACCAGGGTCTGGAAGCTCATTCCGGATGCTGGAGTGCATTAGTGTTCAGCTGAAGTGAATTTTTCTCAATAGCCTGAAAGTTAAAAGCCTGTAAGTTACAAGGCTGTAAAATGAGTGACAGATGTAATCCATTGCAGGTACACTTTGAAAAATATTCTATTTTGCTCACATACACTCTCAGCCCACCCCCAAACTCTCATCTCCAGTAACACTGCAGCAGAGCAGATGAGAGCCTGCTCTTCAAGATCAGCCCTATGCAAACCTGGCTGAGGCTGACAGAAAGGCTGCTATGGGCTTTTATCAGACGCATGTTGGTTCTTGTGTGAATAAGATTCAAGACAGATGTTCTCCATAAATGATCACCAGTAATGGGGGCTGAACAAATGTGCTGGTTCCTTGGGATCGAGGACATGGCTGGATGGTTGCATGTGAAACCAAAAGCTGTTATCCAAAAATGGATTTTTGTGCCCATGGTCTGAAAATATATGGTGCTCCGGGGTGAAGGGCACGTTCAGGTGCCCACAGGAAGGGCTTGGGTTTTTATTGTGTCCTGCCATTTTCAACCTGGCTTGCCTGTGACTTGTGCAGAACAGCTGGGTGAAAAAACAGGCTTTGTGATTCTGTGGACAATCAAAAAAAAAAAAAAAAATGGTGGGAAAGCCACCAAATAAGCCATAAGAAAGCTTGACAAATTTTATTGAATTAATGCCAAAATGCTGGCTGACCTTTTAAAGCTATTTCAGTTTCATTTTGGCATTTCTTAATGTTCTCCAAAATCTTTTTCCCTTTTTAGGGGGGCATTTGGATCAGCTTTAAAGTAGAGAATGGTGTTTCAAAATAAGGAGTAGAGAACTTATGTTTTTCAACAGCGAGTGGAAATGGTGCAGCATTCTAAAACAAATCTCTGCATGTCAAACCCACAAAAATTATGAGCTTTGATATACTTTTGCCATTTCTTCCCTTGAAAACTTACCAAGGCTGACCCAGTTCTTTAAAAAACTGCTGTTTAACTGACCTGCTCATTGACAAAAAACTCCTTCCCTGTCTAATCCAGAGTGAAAACTGTGAGCTGCAGCTCTGTGAGTTAAAGATTTCTCACTGGGGCTGTAGCAGACTAGTGTCTTCTCTTGACATAAATTCACCAGTGAGCCTCACAGCTCAGGGAAGAGTAAAACCAGTTCAGCTACACAGTTGTAAAACCAGTGCCATGCAGTGGGGAATCAGGCACAGGCTTCTAATTTCACACCATTCAGGAAAAGAAAAAGGAACTCAAAGTTAATTAAAATCAAAAGAATCCATTCGCAAATTATGTCCGAGGATGCTAGAAGGAAAAGGACAGAAGGCAAATGAATATTTAAGATGGGGAATTTAACTAATTCTGGTAGGAGCTGGTACTGCTCACCTTTGCCCTCACCGCCCCGCTTGCAGCTGAGGGGCATTGCTTATCTGCTCCCGAGATGCATGAGCGGTGTAGAGCCCACCGCCCTCTGACAGCGAGAAGTCAGAGGACCTGCACCCCCACTGCAGGGAGGGACCCTGCAGCCAGGAGGGCACGTGGGGGCTTGAAGGGACCCGCTATCTGCAGGGAAGCTGTGAGTTAGGGCACCCTGACCTGCATCTCCCTGGATGAGAGGAGCGATATTCCTGCCGAGGCGATGCCATCCGGCACCAGCCATCATCTGGCACCTCTTGCTAGCAGGGGGCTTCCTTGTGTGGGCTGGAGGATGCTGTCTCCAGAACAAAACCTGCAAGAGTCCCCCTAAATGAGCTCAGTCTGGTATTAATCCATCTCTTGGCACCATTGGCCAAATTATGCTCTCGTTTAAACCTGCATAAACCTGAAGTAGCTGTGCTAGAGTCTGAGGAGATAATCCAGATTTATGCCACACTGATTAGGAGCAGAGTTTGGTCCTGTGATTTTATAATGCCATGACTGCAGTTTTACTAGTCCTCAGGGTCTGGAGCAAAAGTATTTGTATTTACTTGCTCTGAATTTTAAGTGCACTTTGCTGTGGTACCTTAACTAAAGCACCTTTTGGAAGTGTGGATCTCTCAGATCAATATATTCTCCTCTACCAATGAATTGTGGCCTAACGTCCCGAGCCATGCAGGACCCATAAAGTACCAGTCTGTAATAGAATTTCACCTTGGCGAATCTAGCATCTCCCACTGTGTTATATACGACGTTAGTCCCTGACCTTTCAGAGGGCTCAGCAGCCAGTAATCTCACCCATCTGTGGGCTGCTTTGTTGCTGCTTCAGGTGGAGGGTAACTCTATGTCTTCCCTTGGGTGAGTTATGACAGCACATCATCATCTTTTCCTGGTGAAATGAATCAATGCCAAAAATCCCATGAGTGTATTTTTGGTGAAAATATCTGGAAACACATTTTTCCACCTCTCAACACCAGCTTTTTAACAAAACAGGTTGGATTTTCCTGCCTGTAAGTGATAGCGTTACATCTAACAGGGAGTTAAAACCCTTGCAAAACCTTGTCACGACTGTGAAATGCAGCGGGATGGGAACTTGCCACGTGCATTCCTTTGGGAATGCTGAGTACTAACAGCACTCGGCTCCCAAACCATAAAACTTCTGCCTGTGGAAGGTGGCTGCTAGGGCTAGAAAGTCACCTTACGAACACGGAGTTTGGGATGGGGACAGCAGGTGTCAAGTAAACAAGAGGACTTCTTTTCCTCTCTAATGTTGTATTATTCACATGCTGCAATCCAAAAGGAAATGAAGAAAAGAAAAAGCTTACAGTCCAAGTGGGAAAATGGTATCTGGCAGGATTAAATGATGTCCTGCCTCCTGTCTTCTGGTTCTGCCTCTAATCATTCCTTTATGGTGGAAATGGTTGCTGACAATCTTTCTAGAAAACACACTTCAGTTGTAGCAGAGAGCCTTAAAGCACCAAAATGTGACAACTCACTGAAACACACAATTGAAGTAAAAAATGAAGCAGACAAATAAAGCCCTCCAATGAATAGCATTAGTCAGTTTATAATAAGAAAGGGAATTGTAATTTAGTCATGGTTGAATGTTTCCCATTTCCTCTCAGCCTTCACAGCCCCTCTTTATAATTGTGCTTTTGTGGAGAGAGAGGTGTTGGGATTCTCAGGGCTTCTGGGAATACCCTTGCTTTATCCTGAAAGCACCTGTGTGTTCCCTCCATTGTGCAGCCTCTAATTCTGCCCTGGATGCAGTGAGACAAAATGAGCTGCTAATTTCATGGTTGAAGTCAGAAGAGATAATATCTGCTCAGTTCCCTGCATAAAAACTGCTCTCCAGTATAAGCCTCCTGGAATTCTGCTTTTGTGTCCTCAAAAGGATCAGGATATGAGGATCTGGCCAGGTGGGCATGATCTCTGGATATGCTAAAAAACACAGTATCAGGGTTGCTTGATACTAAATAAATATTTTAAAAAGAATTCAGTCACAGAAATCTTTTCGTTGCCTTCCCTTTTTATTAACGTATGCTCTAACCAAGTCTGTGGAATACAGCTTGTCCTTGCACGTAGGTACAATCTGCTTCATGTTGACATCTTGTAAAGACTGGGGAGGTGTTATTCAGGCAGCTGCAAGGGCACTTCTCGGGGAGTGGGAAGAAACACTGTATTATGCCCCCTCTAATGTATGTTTTTAAATGTTACCTTATTTGTACAGCATGTTCAAGACATCAAACCCAAGCCCCAGTAGGAAGCAGAGTCAGGAGAGGGTTAAGCAAGATAGTGATGCCTGATGTTAACATCTTTCCTCTTTTTCAGCTTTGTAAAAGATAAACGTTTCAGATATCAATCTGTGGTTCCCAGCAGTGCTTTGGGAACACTGCAGTAGGCCCGCAAAAATCGCTAATGCTGGGCCAAGCCGAGATAATGCGTCTCAGCAGGAATGACATAATGCCCTAAAAGAAGACTATGATGTAATGCACATCTCAAAAAATCAGAGCCAATTTCCGTTACTAAGCCTTGAAGTCTAGCACTAATGCTGCAATATGCAAAACTTTGGGGGATTAGGTCTTTTCTCCTCTTTATTTTTTATTTTTTTAAGAATAATTTTGCAAGGCTTACAGCACTCTTTCACTCTGTATCAGTTGCTAGAGAAGCTTTTCTCTCACTCCACACTTCTTGCAATTCGGGTGCACACGGAAAGCCTTTAAACATTTCACCTTGGTTGAGGTGCCTGCAATACATTAATACAAATGCTGTAATTTATAGTGTTAACATGGCTGTTTATGCAGGTGAGGCATAAAGCGTATATAGCATATTACAGTAAATCCCGCTTAATGAAGGTGTTATGCAGGGATTTATTAGAATCACTAATGTCTCATGGAAAAGTTAAGCAGTGTTTGTGCTAAGCTCAGCTTGGGCATCAGCCAACGCAACTCTTCAGTCCTTGGTGGAGTTGCCCCACTGAGGAAGGTGAGCCAGATTTGGGCCCATGCCTTTATCAGCCATCCCATCGAGTTTTCCTGTCTTGTATTAATACACATGCAACGAAAGCAGCAAGACATGCCTTCTGCTCAGTGTTCCTGTGGTGCATGAGCATGCGGAACTAGAGCGTGGGGAGCTGCTGCAGGGTTTATTCCCAAGAAGGGCATCTCTGAGCAAGCCCCTTGGGTTCCTGCACCCGCCATCGGGTTTTGGCTCCTGGCAGCTTCCAACCCTTCTGGAAAGCCAGGTGCTCACCCCAAACTGCTGTCCTGACCCCAGCCCCTGTTGAAGTAGTGGGATGTTCTGGAGGGTTTTGCTGTCCCCTTGGATGGTTTGCAGCAAGGAGATGGTGGTGATTCCCAGGTGTGGGGCTGCATCACGCACCCTTCATGCTCTCTTTGGGGATGAGGGCTGGAGCTTCTTCCACCAACTGGCTTGGCCCCTTGGAGGCACAACAGAGCTTGGGAGCTGGATCTGCATCTGGGGGAAAGTCATGATGGTTCCTGGGGTTGGAGGGGATGGCAGCAGCCCTCACAGGGCAGGATCTGGCCTCTACTGCCCACTTGGCAGTGTCACCCTACTGACGTAACATGACAACTCGTACCCTTTGTGTGAAGGCTCTGTCTTCATCTCACCAATGTCATACCTCCAGTCCTCCAGAGCCAGACCTGGTCTGGGCTATGCATGGGACCAGGCACCTTCCAGAGGCCCCACCCAAATCTCCTGGGGAAGGAAACCCATATCAAAAACTCTCACATCAGCCCAGAGATGTTCCCAAGGACATATCCTCAGCACTAGCATCGCTTTAAGAGTGTTTGCACTAGAAACCAGAACTTTTAAAAAATGTCCAGTGAGATAGTTTATTTTTGCACTGGGGTCCTGCTCAGTGCACTGCAGCCCTCTGCTGCAGCTGGTGGCTGCCAGCCGGGCTTTGACTGCTGTGGTCTCTTTGCAACAGAGAGCTGGTCTGCTCTAATCAAACCTTCTCCGCTCTAGCAGCCAAACTATTAATGTGTAACCTCAGCTGGCTCTTGTAAATTTGAGGTTTACATTTTTGCTTCTCCTCGTTAAGAAACATTGGGAGTGTCAGATATTGAAGACTTGTGTTTGCTTGCCTACGAGATACGAGGTCACTAACTCAGTTTCAGCAGGCAAGTAAACTTCTGACCTTGTTCTAAAAATTAATAAACCACCATCAGCACCTCAAAGAGAGGGGGAAGCCGGCATCTGCTCATGTTAGCTCAAGCCTGGACCTGCTTTTCATTCAGAATGACCTGACTGCAAATGGAGGCTGCTGTATTTTATGTTGCAGACTGCCTTCTAAAGGAGACTGACCCGAGACGCATGGCATCATTAAATTGGGAATGATGCTGGACATGCACTGCAACCACACAAGTGAAAGGTGAGCTGCTGCCTCAAATTGTTTTAAAAACTCATTATCGTTAATAAATACCAAGCTGTGTTACGTGCACCATTTCATTAAAAGAAGATAGCCAGAAGGAGAGCTTAATTATCTTGCTCTAGTAAAATACCCCAGGGGCAAAAGGGGAATGTGTAATTACAGCGCTGATAAGACCTACTGGTCTGTTGGTGGGCCAGTGAGATGGGCACCTGGCTCTCTAATCCTGACCTCGTCTCTGCTGTACGTGACTGTTGGGGCAGGTCATTTAACCTCCTTTCCAACAGGAACTCTAGGACTTCCAGAAGTAAGTAGTCAAACTGCCCTGAAGACTCATTTTTATATAAGGACTGGAGCATTTGCAACCTATTTTGGCTTTTCCCATTTGCATCTATGCATGCTTAGATGCCTACTTACCTTGTCCCAGCTGACTTCGGTTCAGCAACCAGGAGTATGTTGGCAAAGAAGGCACTGCATGACTTGTGACCATGGCAGCCAGTACCCAGCCACTCCAAAATTGCCCTACTGCTGACAATGCTTGTCCCAAAATCATGCAGAAAACAATGTACCTGCTAGCATCAGACACACAGGACTAATTTTGGTAACAGCTGAGGAAAGAGAAGCACAGGACAAGGTTTACAACATATGTACAAATGCAAACAGCACAGTGGGTTGTGCATCTTCGAACCAGCACAGAGGAAGTCAGGGAGTAGCAAAACTGCATTTATACACTACAAACCAGCCCAAAATGCTTGGGAGCCTTGAGCATCTAGTGATGCTGCTGAATTCTTCATCCACACCCTATATGTTTCTTTGCACCTATTGCTACTGCTTTAGCCAGATGAGTGCCACCAAGTAGACCTGACCAGCTGTCTTTTGTCCCTGAACAGCCAGTCTAGCGCTCGTACCCTCATAACCTGCTGTCAGCAGTGAGTCCATAGCTTCCACGGGTCTCTCCATGCTGGTGCACAGATGCCCCTTGCTCCCATGGTAACACTCTCCAGAGGAGGGTGAGGGTTTCAATCCTGCCATCCCACTCTGCTACCTGAACGTTTACCATAGCTGCAGCACTTCTCATTTGGGCATCTCAAAAGCTGCGCACGTATGAGTTTCTCATCCCCACTTTGAGGGATAAGAAAGCCTAGGAACCAGCTTGATTAATCTCAATTTCAAGGTACAGTGAGATCTACTAAGGAAAAAGAATTGATCTTCTTAGAAACGTCCCATAGGATGAGAAATTGCAAAAAACATGGCCAGAAGCACCTTTCTCTAGCAGAACAAGGGACTGAGTTAAAAAGCATTTGAGTGAGATATTCCAGACTCAGAAGGGCACAGCCAGAACTCATCAGCTCCTCTATCCTGACCCCATCCCACAGCATGAGAACAATAGGTCTCTACATCACTAAAGGCAATAAATTTGGAAGGAATTACAAAGGATATTGCTTTGCACACTGAGTAGACAGCCTGTGGTCTTCACTAGTGCAGACACTCAATGTTAAGCATGTATGGTTGGATTTTAAAGAGCATTGGCTAATTTAATTATCACTGGCTACTACATGTAGCACTAAGATAATCCAGGGCTGGATTTCACACTACAGTGTTACAACTGATTACCTCTGGGGTATGTGTGTGCCTGTGTGGGAGAACTGCACAATTGCTGAGTGTATCCAAGATGCTTTTTTTTTTTTTTTCTTCTGAATCTTTATTTATAATATTTCCAAACACATGAAGCTGAAGCAATTGGAATAACATTGGAATGAGAAAATCCAAAGCTAAAAAACAGACCCAAAGGGGAAGTTGGGAGTCAAGGTCTTTCTTGTTTGCATATCCAACCTGGGATTGGACTCAGCAGGAAATTAATACCTAGATGTCTTGTTAGGTCTGATCCAATGGGAGTAAAGTAGCAGCTGCTTAATGCATGTACTCTGCATAATGAAACAGGAAGGAAAGTGACTTCTACTACATTTGTTGCTTGGGAACTCAAAAGACCCTGTGGTATGATTTTGAAAGCACCTTGAGAGCTGCTTCTGGGTGCTTCCAGTGCAATGATCCTGCAGGTGAAATCTTTACTGTTTTTTGTTAGCTGTGCTGAAGCATGCAGTTGATTTTGCTGTGCCATGTGGCTGGGACTGACTGTGTCCTGCCTGTAGTGATGGGGTTCAGATTTGGGCCATTCCTATGACTGAACTTCATCCCTCCAAACCTCTGCGCTGCCTGGACGGTTGTTTGATCTTAAGAACATGCCAGAGGTGGAGTAGCACGATGACACAGATATCCTCTTAGAAAGGTGGAGTATCAGTGGGATGCAGGCCTGCTCTGTTCCCTGCTCCTCTATGCACCCATTGTGATGTGGATGGTGGTGAGGAGGTGGTGGAGATCTTGAGGCTGCTTTCAGTCAAGACAGCTTTTCTCCTTCTGAGCTGCCCGAGAGCCCACCTTGCTCCTGTGCAGTGCCCAAGCGTAACTCACCACAACAGTGGTACAAAACCTGCCCCATCTTCTCCTTCTGGACAGCAAAGCCCCACAGAGGCCACCACAGAGAAGTATGGGAACACTGTCCTGAGCACCTGAGGGCCCCTGAAGATTGGGCTGCCCGTGGGTCAGCTGCCTGTTCTCCATTGCAGGCCACTGAAATGGTGGCCTCTGGCTACCAGGGGAGATTCCTGCAAGCCATGGAGACCTTCTGGGTTTACCTGTGCATATCCAAGCATGGGCCTGGCCTCTCTCACTCCTCTGGGTTTTGCAGAGTGACTCACCCACCCGTGGCCCTGCAGAAAAAACAATCACAGCTGCATCTACAGGAGGCAATGCTGAGGGCAGCAGCACTGGTGCTGAGTGGAGCACAGCCTCCTGGGAGCCCACCTGCTGGGGAGGCAGGAGTCGGTGACAGAAACAGCTTGAGATGCCTTTGGGCACCCCTTTAATTTCACAAAGCAGATCCTGTTCTCTGTCCCGCGGTGATACTTTTACAAGCTGCAGCTCTGTTTTCATTTCATATTTCTGGTGGGTGTTCAGAGGAGTTGAACATATTCGAAACACAGGATGCTGCAGCACAGGCAGCTGCCAGTGAAGCAGAAGACACACCAGCTCTGGCGTACAACACTGAGGAGAAATGTGTGTTTCTGAGTCCCTGGCATGGGCTGGAGCTTCTGAGGGCTCAGCAGCTCTCAGTAACAGGTCCATGACCAAATAAATGCTCTGAATGGCTTCAGCTGAGGGAAGGCTGTGCTGCCGCAGGCTGGGGAGGTTTCTGGCCTGAAGGGGCATCACCAGGGCAGGGGTGCGCAGCCCCTCCCACCCAAAACCACCACACATCCCAACCCAACCTGCAGCCAGCAGGGCACCCTCCGCCTGCTCCATCCCCACCAGGCATTGTGCCACCAGCCCTGCAAAACTCCTGTGAGATGCAAGGGCTGAGATGAGTAATTTATAGGTCCAGGCAGAGCTGGTTGCACCTCCCGTTAAGAGGCATGTACAATATTTTCCATTGTAAACTTTTGTGTTCAGTTGCTTCTCTTTCTGCCAAACACATGTGACTCAGCTGCTATTTCATTTTAATTTCATGCAAAACAATGTCATTGTTTCTGAAAGTGAGGGCAGTGAAAAACACATTGTTTTATTCACATATATCTGGGTGCATATATGTATATGTATATATACATACACACACATGTATATAAGCATATGCAAAATCTGGCAATACTCTGGTGCTGTGCACACCGGAACAGGAGTGTAGAGCATCATTATACAGGGTACCTAGCCTTGTCTGTGCAAATCTGCCCTAGCTGTCAGCCTGTTCATGCCAGCTCCGTGAGGACCTACTGGAGTTGTGTGTAGACCTAGCTTCCCCGTGGCTCCAGCTGCAACGGGAAACCAGGGCTTGTATGTCCTGCAGCCTGCAAAAGGGCTTTTGAAATGCAGGAGATGAATTTCCTCTGTTTTGGCTGAGCAGCGTGAGAGCGAGCAAGCACTAGAGGCGATGTGAGAGCATGACTCAGAGAGGAGAGGAAGGAAGGGAAAAAGTTGGCTCTTCTACTTTTGAAAATAATTTGCATGAAGATACTCCTTAGCTCAATATTTTGAACTAATCCAAGATTTTGGGTTCATAGGGACAGGTTTTCTTTAAAAAGGATGAGTTCCCTGGATGTAAGTGATGCCTGCACATAAGACACGTGTGGTGTCCCTGGAATCTGTGTGCTAGGAAATTGTCCTACATACAAAGGTGGGGTGTATGTAACAGCAGTTGCCAAGAGTCGTAGAGTCATAGAATCGCAGGATGGCTTGGGTTGGAAGGGATCTTAAAGATCACCTCGTTCTAACCCCCTGCCATGGGCAGGGATGACACCCACTAGACCAGGTTGCTCAAAGCCCCATCCATCCTGGCCTTGAACATTTCCAGGGAGGGGGCATCCATAGCTTCTCTGGACAACCTGTTCCTGTCCCTTAACACCCTCATAGTAAAGAATTTCTTCCTTATATCTGATCTAAACCTACCCTCTTTTAATTTTAAGCCATTACTCTTTGCCCTATCACTACACTCCCTGACAAAACGGCCCTCCCCAGCTATCCTATAGGCCCTCTCCAGGTACTGGAAGGCCACTGAGAGGTATCCCCAGAGCCTTCTCTTCTCCAGGCTGAACAACCCCAAATGCCTCAGCCTGTCTTCATATGACAGTGTACAGGAGAGGTGCTCCAGCCCTCTGATCATCCTCATGGCCCTCTTCTGGACTTGCTCCAACAGGTCCATGTCCTTCTTATGCTGGGGACCTCAGAGCTGAATGCAGTACTCCAGGTGGGGTCTCACTAGAGTGCAGTGGAGGGAAACAATCACCTTCCTTGACCTGCAGGTTACGTTTCTTCTGATGCAGCCCAGGATATGGCTGCCTTCCTGGGCTGCAAGTGCACATTGCCAGCTTGTGTTGAGTTTCTCATCAACCAACACCCTGTAAGTCCTTCTCCTCAAGGCTGCTCTCAATAGTCCTATTTTTGAAGATGTTCCCACACAGATACATGCCTCTTCTCTGTCATCCTGAAGCCGAACAGCTTCAGTTTCACCTCAGTACAGCTGTACAGCTGAAGTTTCACCTGAAGCCTGTATCTCAGATGCGTCCCACATCTGCATGATGAAAGGCAGACCCTCTGGTGTCTGGAACCAGGGGGTGAGGCAGTAGAATGCCCCACAGCTGGGAATTAGGGCCACCAGTGAAGTAGGGCAGAAACTTATAGACATGTGCTTATTCAGCACCTAGCAAAAGGAGATTTACTCCAAGATTGAACTCCAGAATTCTATTAATGAAAATGGCAATACTGTCTTGCTTACTCAAGTTAAACATCTGGACCCTGCACACAGAAACCCATATGTCAGTACTCCCATGACCTACATTATTCAGAAAACGGGACAAGAGACACAGTACACTCTACTTGAGGGCAGCTCTGTCATCTGCAGAGCTGCTGGCCAGGGCTTCCAGCTCCCTCCCCAGCTTGAGCTGCCCCATGACCACTTGCTGGCTCAGAGAAAGAACACAAAAGTCAGGTTCAACTTGAGCTGGAAGCAGAAACACATGAGGGGACATTGCTCAGGAGCAGCTGCTAATGCTTTTTGCCCTGTTCCATGCAGTCCCAGCTGCTGCAAGATCTGCTTTACTTCTCTGAACTCTGGAAAACCCATTGGACCTGCCTCTTTCTGCAGGCAAGCTGCAACCTTTCATCTTTTTCACCTTTTTCTACAATCTTGCATCTGTACCACTGCGCTCTCTGAGTTGTGGGCTGACTCTCTCTGCTGTTACAACACCTAGCACAAGGAGGTCCAAATATCCTTATAGGCTTTTGGGTTTCAGAAATAGAATTTGTCCCTTCTGCTTGTTCCTGTGAACTGCAATGCCTTATACCAACTGCAGTGGAAATATGCAGTCTAAGGAACACGCAATATGATCTTACTGGGTTGCACCAGCTAATGCTTGCTTTGGTGAGGAGTTGGTGGTCAGCAGGCAGTGGTATAACTGTGCTTTCCAGGGGCTTCACAAAAGGTACTCAGGGAATTTGCTAATTGTGTTTACCAGCCTATACAAAAAGATAGCATTTAGATTAGTGTTTGCTGTGGAAATCCTTCTCTTCCAAGGTGGTCCCGTGTGGAGTCAGGAGTTGGACTTTATGGTCCTTGTTGGTCCCTTCCAGCTTGGGATATTCAATGATTCTATGATTCTGTGCTGCTGGCATGAAACCAAATGTTGACTCCTGATGGAGGCAACCTGGGGCCATTTCATGGCCCAGCAGGGACCAGGGAGAGTCAGGCATGGGGCATGGGGCATGACTTACCAACAGCACAGCATATGCACTGCCATGTACACCACAGGACTTCAGGCAGCTGACTACCTTGCTAGGTAGGCTGATGAGAAAACCTATCTGCACTCCAGAACAGCTATCGAAATGTGAGGTTTTTGGTTTACAAAATGCCAGAGCAGAACAACTGACAGTAATACAATGTCATGCTACCACTCCCACAAAGTTCAGCCAGGATACTGTGGCTGGTACCTGCACTACAGAGGAAAATGGCAGGTGCAACAACAGCACCTTTACTTTCCTACAATTCTTTGGGCAAAGATGTCCAGAGAACTGTGCTCCAGTATTTCCTCACTACTGAGTTTGTAACTTTTTGGCAGGACTTCCTTTGGTCCTTTGGAGATAGTGCACTTTCTCCTCTAGGTAAATTTTGGTCTGTTTTTCATTTAAATATTAATTTGGCCTGGCACAATATAGTCTGTAATATCGGCACTCTCTGTGAGGATTAGAGTGATTAGGAGTCTCAGAATTCACTTTAATCAGCCAGTTCAATACTGCTGAGATTTGCAGTCTACCCTCTCCCACGCAACAGCCAGAGTCTTTCGACATGCTAACAAAATTGAAATGAGTTCCTTCATCTTAGACAAGGATAATTAATCTTCAAACACTGTTTATCTTAGTCCAAAAATCCCCAGAATTCAGAACTAAATTAATTTAAAGTCTAAATCTGCTTTAACTAGTAATTGGTTAATCAACGGGCTCCGTGTGTAATTATATTCTTTGTTCACACTCTGCACAGGCTTGAAAAGACCATCTAATTCCTATGTTGCTTTCATTCCTATAATTAGACCATGTGACATACAATGCTGTATGTATAGTGAACAAATTCTTTCCTGGAATAATTTCCCTGAGATTGTTTCCTAGAGATGAATTTGGTCTTTTTTTTTCTTTTTTTTTTTCTTTTTTTTTAACGTAAAAAAGCTTTCATGTCATTTTGTGGTTATTTTGGATTTCTGTGACTCATCTAAAGAATGTGCAAAGAGTTTTCAGCTTTGAATCTTTGCTCACTGCTTGTTGCTGAAGAAATCTGCACTGTGTTTTTATTTCCCTCATTTCCATTTGACATAGCTTGGATAGTTAAGGGATACTTGCTCCCTCTGAATAATGATAGGAAGTGGCAAATTCAAGATATTGTCATTCTTATTATCTTTTGGAACAGACCAGCCACAAAACCTATTAGCTGACATTACTCTTGTAGACAGGAATTATCGTTGCTATTAGAAATAGTAGGTCTGAGAATAAATCGGAGAAGGAAATTGTGGTCTTTTTAACACAGAGCTGTGGGTCTTCTTTACTTAGTGGATATTGTCATAATGCCATTGTGGTCAGTGGTCCAGTCAATGGTTTTCATATTTCTGTGCACAGAATTCCCTACTTCCATCAGCTTCATGAGTGCTAATATACCAGTATGTATTAATATCCTCTCTTCTTCAGTAGTGCCTCCTTTCTGAAACCTATTAAAGCCTGATGCCTGTTTAACTCTGTGCATACCTACACATATTCCATCTCTCATTCTTGTTAATGCCACATAGATTATAGCTTTGTGAAACAAGTCAAAACCCTTCTTCTTCTGGTGAATGAGATGCAGGAGAGTTTGACAACATCTTACTCATATGAGCTCCTAGAGGATAGGGGAATATCAGGTTTTAAAGTGAATAGGCCCGAACTTCTTGGTCTGTGTGGATCTGTCCTGCCATTCTGCAGCACCCTTGGAAGTGGGGCATCTGGGTTATATGCACTGCATTTAGTGCCTGCAGACTCTTTCTTCTAGATACCTACCTAGGAACTTCAGCAGCATGAAGAAAGAAAGACAGGGCAAAAATGAAAGGGAGAGATGAGAGACCTCATCATCCAGCTGCGCTAGAAGTGGTGGGGAGGCAACAGGGGAGCCTTCTCCCTTGCCAATTGCTGGACGGCTGCAGCTCACACCTTTGTTCTTGGTCCCTGCAGAGCGGGGCATGTGAGCTGCCTGAGGCTCTGCAGGTGGGGTGAAGGGCAGTGAGCCTCCCCGCTGTTCAGTGGAGCTGGTGAGTCAGCAAGATGTGCCTTGGTGAAATATCAAATGCTGCTCAGCATCAAATTGAGAAATAATTGCCACTACAACAGTGAGCTGTAGCCTGGGGTTGCTGTTCTGTGTGTATCCCACTGCCCAAAGCCATCTCTGGTGGGGCAGGGATAGGGTTGCCTTTCTCTGGAAGAAGCACAATGTCAGGCTTACCAAAGGCACCATCAGAAAGAGTTCTTTCCTTCAGGAAGTAGTATCTTTTAAAGTATTTACCCCTGAAAATATTTCCTAGGGTTAGATTTCCAATGGCAACATCAAAGCATGTAATGGATCAAGAAAGCAATTACAGCAAGCATTTAAATCCATATGGCTGAAGAGGTTTCCCTCCCCTCCCTGCCAGCTCCTGTGAATCCTTTCCTGACCGTTTGCTGTTGTCTCAGTATTTTTGCTAAATGGACAGCTCTTCTCATCTGCATCCACTGATGTAGTGCATTGCTCCAGAATGCTAGCCTATGTCACAGTTACAGTCCAGGTTTCACTCCTCTTCGCTAACAGCCACAATGATCAGAGGATTTCTCACCTCCCCACCTAGCAAGGTGGCACTTCTGCACCTGCGCTAATCCTGATTCAAGCCTCTTGCTAAGGCTTCCCTGGGCTTGCAATGAACCACTCCTTTAATCTTTCTCTCCAGCTGTGTGCCAGCTAGGAGCTGAGATTTAGGTGGAGAAGCAAGCACTTGCCATGGCTCTCCTTCACTGGGAGGTCTCCCCTCCAGCCAAAGGGTAGAAGCAGGCAATATCCAGCAGACCCACGTTACTCTTTGCCAGAAACCTGGTTGAGCCCCTGTCTGCTTCTCTGGCTCCCTCTGAAGTATCTTCACACTACAGTGGTGAGGTTACAGGATGATGAAGTGTGGTGGTAATGAGTGTTAGGTGAACATCAGTACCCGTACTTGGTTAGAAAGCTCCGTGTGTATAGACTAGGGCAACAAATCTTTCCTTTTCTGAGCACAGGACAGAACTTCTGCTTGTGTTTATGGTAGAGAAAAATACAGCATGGAAACCAATGCAAGGGTTTGTTCAGAAAGGGCTTGGTGCAGCTGTGGCCCCCTCTCAGCTTTGGGAGCCCAAGCCCCAGGGCTGGCCTGCGGCAAGGATCTCAGGACATGTTTGGCCCCTTACCTGGGCTGCGAAGTGGAGCCCACACTGGAGCCCCTGAATGCAAAACACACGCATCAGCTTCCTCCCCTCCTGTCCCACCGACCACAGAACTGGCTTTGGAATAACGGAGCTGTAAATCTGTATTTCCTTTTATTTAATTGCCAGCTCCTGAGCCACTGTGAGTCACATTTTCAAGCTTTTCTTAATAATCGGGGGGATGAAAAGCATTCTTGAAACATTCTTAAAAAGGCAAAACAAAGCAAAACCCAAATAGCAACTGTAATTCTCCTGTAATTTCCTGCCTTTGGTAGAGAGCCTTTATGAACATAAAACATAGGAATATGTGATAAAATTCTAGAAGCTGGGGATTTTGGAGAAATGATGCTTCATCTGGGATGAACAGTCCCATTCAAGCTACTAGGACGGTAGAAGAAAGAATTATTTTGAAATTTCTATTTTTTTTTTTTTCAGTAAGATGACAGTTGAACAAGGCTTATTGTGAAATTTACATTACTTGGATTTTTTTTTTTTTTGAAGATGTATTGATTCCTTTGTTAGAAAGGTCGTAGACCATTTCAAGTGAAAACCTTTCATTCTGGCACACAAGCAATTTGCCAAGACTTTCAGTAATTATATCTTGTATTTATACAGAAGAAAAGGGTAACAAATATTTCACTTAATGTTTGTAAAGACAAAGAAGTGCCTCTCTCCTCTTTTTGTTTTGAAGCAAAGTGACTCAGGAAACTTTCCAGCTTGAAAAATGATTTCCAGAGCTCCTTTAATGATGGACTTCCAGGAGATCTGAGATTTTATTGCCTAGTTTTCACTGTACCCCTTCACAGACAACTGTAGAGCAACTGAGGAAGAAAGTCTTTCCTTTTACCTAATGCACAACATCCAGACACTGTGGAGCTACATGTCCTAATTTGTTTCCCATGGTATAAAAGGTGGCCAAAAGGAGAAGAGAGTTAACCTCCCATTGCTTACAGGGCAAGAGTGTTCATGTGTCCATGGTCTGTGTAGGAGGCTACCTGTCATAGAAGGGTACACTTCGGAGACTTAATTGTACTCCCATGCAATTATTAGAGGAAGGAAAGCTGGCACTGTGTTGGTGGAGGGAAAGTTGAGCCCCTCGGTGATGGACATGCAAAGGAGACCTGCTCCATTGCTCTAGCAGATGCCAAGGTCCTTTGCTCTTCCTTGCCCTGATACACGCAGTAGTTAAAATACATCTCAACAATACAGAAGCTCGAGTTACTCAGAGTTTTCCAAAGTTCCAATTCTTCCTTACCAACATGGGGACATTAATTTAATACTCCCAAGAACAGGCTGTCTTTCCAGGGATTCCTGCATTGCCTGGGTTTTGGCCAATCTTTACCTGCTCTGAGGACAACCTTCCCTTTGGTGCTTAATGCTTTTCTTCCTCAGTCCCACCAGACACAGCGGGGAAGCTACAAGCTCACAGCACAGGTAGTATCAAGGTGGCTTTAGACAGGTTTGTGTATCTCAGGGTGCTGCTTTCTGTACTTGTGTAGCTTTCGCTAATCAGAAATCATCCCTCTCTCCCCTAAACTGATACAGCATCTTCTGCATCAGCCAGTTCCAGATTCAGTTTGAAATTGCCTTCTTTGCTTTACACTCCTCCCTGCTACATGGGAGCTCCTTTGAGGGGCTGGGTCTTGCTGTGTGATCTCAGCACAACTCGTGCAAGCTCCTGTGCAGCTCCTGCTTTTGGGAGCACTCCACTTTACAGCTCCTATGCTCTGTAAACTTTGCTGCTGCCCTTGGAATGACAGAGACTGCAGAGCATGTGCTCCTGCTGTACAGCCCCTCTGCAAACTGCAGTTTACAGCAGACAAAAGACTTGCAGGAGATTTTGGACATAAAATAGTAAATTCCATGCTAAAAAAGAATCACCCCAGATTTCTATTTTATCAGCTGCAGAGTGTCTCTAAGACCATGTTCCTTGGACATCATTACATTTCTTGCGTGACTGAAATGTCTCAGCCTTCATGCTTTTGTGGGGGCTTTTTTTTGTTTTCTGAGATCCTCCTCAGACATGCAGAATCCTTGGGGTGGTGTTTCTGCTTAATTATACAAACATCCTCTGCAAAGTGTATTTCTTTTCCTTGCAAGTTCATCCTCATCATACGTCTATATTTGCAGATAGAGAAAGTACATTATCATGGTGATGACTGATAGCTGGAGATTTCTTGGGTTCAGAGTGTTCCCTAATGTAGGCCATTTTTCATCATCTAGAGTTGCCTGATAATGATGTCATTTCCATTGCTTGAATGTTGAAGCAGCAGCCACTTATCATGGAGTTAAAATGACTGTTTATAGGGCGGCTAAATTGTGTTGTTATCAGTTAAGGGCAGTGTTTGCTTTGCTTCTGGGGACAAAACAACAATTGGACTTTCCTAAAACTCATCAAAAAAGATGAGGATGCCAAGAATACAAATCTGCACTGTAGTCAAACAGGGGGGAAAAAAAGGAGAGAAGAAAAAAGGAGAGTTATTTTTGTGTGAAGATATGATGACCATCAGATAAAAATGACAAAGTTGTACTTGTCAGAAAATAAGTCACATTGCTGATCATCGGATAACTTTGATGTAATACTCCACAATCATTTAACTGAGATTTCGTGGCAAGATTAATGTTGAAGTTTTTAAAACATGCATGAAGAAGAGCTTTCTTCTAATATCCAGCTGTCAGGCAATCCTTATCTGGGGCTTATGTTGATTGATTATGATTGGAATTGAACTAGAACATGACCTCTAACTAAAAAAGAGAATTATGCAGATTTGAAAGTGAACCATTAAGCTTTTGGGTTGTTTCTAAACATTCAGAAACCTTTTAGGGCCTCATGTAGTTATATATACATACTAACCCTATATGCATACATGTCTGTGCAGACTTAGACCCACTAACATGTGAAAAATCAGCAAGAAAATTAAAAAACAAAAAAAGCAAAACAAACTTTTCTAGTTATTTTCCATATTATAAAGTACTGTGAAATTAGGTTTAATATAGCTTTTCCAGCATACAGAACTCACATTGGAATGACTTGTTTATGAGATACTGTGTGATTGTGAGCAGTGCACAGATTTTGAGTTAAAGCAGAGCAATTTCCTTTGAAAAAAAGCTAGTTTCTAGTGTATGACACTGGATGAATTGTTATACATACTTTTGAATGGATGGTGACCATAAATCTCATTTTGGACACTTCATGAAATATTTGCAGTGTATTTTAAACTAGCTTAGAGGTGCCAGTTCCTCTCTAGTGCTTCTTGCCTACCTTGTGTTTTTGAGGGGGAAGGAAAGTTTGGGTGATGCTGTCCAGCCACAGGGCCCACCAGGCTACAGCTAGCTGCAGACGCTCTTTGCCCAAAAGCCTCCCTTCTGCAGCTACACAATAAAGAAAATACAAGAGGACTTTCCAGGTTTGCCTTCCACACTCCAAAATTTAAGGAGCTACAGCACTGTCGGATGTTCAACCTGATCAGCTACCAAAACTGGATTTGGAGTAGCCAGGCATGTGAAAGCGGTTGGGAGATGTTATGCTCAGTTTCAGCAGCTCTGAAGAATGCCTCATCCTGAGCAAGGTGACCAGGTCAAGTAGAAGGTGCAACTCACTGCATGCATTGCTTTCTGCAGCACAGCCACGTAGCTCTGGCTGAGGTCGATGCTGCCTACAGCTCACAGCATGCCCATAAGTCATCTTGTCTGCAACATGCATGGGCCCTACCTTTCGTGTGTCCCTACCAGCCCTGCAAGTGCACCGTCCTCTCCATGTTTCATCTCAAAGAGACTCCTTTTACCCTTCTTCACACCCATTGCATTAAAGGGAGTTTAAAAGTCGCTTGCAGCATTCTTGGCTCTGGGAAGAACTCCTGCACCACTATACTGACCCTTTAACTGAAAGTTGTAGCCAGATGAGAACGATGAAACATGAGAAAAACAGGGCTGCTCTGCCTCTCCACAGAGCTGGCTTGGTACTCTGACAATGGGGAGACGAGGGTGCTCTTCTTCACCACAGAGTGAGGTTTCAGGTGCCTCCAAGCCCCTGGATGAGGTCAGCTGGGACACAGATGGCAGATGCACCTCTGAAGGGTGACCATGCCTTATCCATCAGATCTGTGTTTGAAATAGCCTGTTTGAACAATGTTGCAAAAAAAAAAGAAAGAAAAATGCTCAGTCCTTACATGGATGATCCCCTCCCCCTAAAATGGGAGTAGGTGGGCAATCAGAGTGGAACATGAAGGCATTCAATATGTGAAATTATTTGTATTTGACTGTAAAGTAAAACTACTGTGGCATTGTCCCAACAGGTGACAAGTGGTTTTTTTCAGAAAGAAAGAAACCCTTGGGGGAGGCCTGAGACATGCTGCTCAATGACAGTGCTTCTTCCCTAGCTTGCTTCACATGACTATGCTGAACTTCATGGCACGTGGAGAATATTTTACAAGCAGATGTCAATCTTAAAGAACAAGACTTTGTTTTCCCTTGCAATTCCATGCTCTGCTCCTCACCTTTTTTCAGTGGCTAGATATGGAAAGGGGAGGACCAATGGAGAAGCAACAGAAATATTTCCCTGCTGAATATTTCATTTCACCATGAAATCAGATTTTCCCATATCTTTCAAAAATCTTGTTTCTCTTCTCAGGCACAGAGGGTTTGGGGGCACGTTTTCTTCCCCTCCCATAACAAAGCCTGAAATTCTATAAAGATGACACTTAAAAAAAAATTTGTCAGCCCAACAAATTTTTTAAGGAAAGGTGTTCAAAATAAATAAAAATGTATTAACTCTTCTTTCTCCTGGACCTTATTCAGGTTTCCTGTTTGCATCTTGTTACTATTTTGGCTAACCATAAAAGTGGGTATAACAATGGGCTTTAGGATCTGTACTTTAGGACTGGTAGCTGAATAAGAAGCATGCGGGTGGGCGATGCTGCCAAGAGCTTGATTTTCAAAAGGGAGCGTAAAGGGAATGGAGGTGGAGCCCTGACACTTCCTAGTGTTGGTGGCAGTGAACGCATGTTCTTCAGGTTAGGTTACTGATGTGTGGGGCACAGGTAAAGGTGGCACAAGTTAGATTTGAGTGACCAGGCTTTGTAAGTTATGAAGTGTATAAGAATGTTGCTGCCATGTATTCTCAGAGGTTTTTATAAATTATATTTTAGGCTTTTTGAATTGTGTGAAAGAATCTGACATGAAAAATCAAGTAATGTTCAACTCTTTAAAATAAAATAGAAACTTTTTTTTTTTTTTTTAGTTAAATATTGAGAGACCGGAATCACATAATGTCTGCAGTCTGGGAAAACATGAAAATATAGTGAACATGGTTTTTTACAGCAATATCTTCAGGTTATTTTGGGATACTGTAAATGATGTTGTTGTAACAAGGGTGTCATGAGTTTTAACGGCATGAGGAAGCATGACAGAATGGGTTTATATCAAAGCCTATTATAACAGAGAGTCTTATAACAAGGTAGAATGTATTTATGTTATATTTAAAATGTCATCTCAGTCACAGACAGGACTGATGAGGAAAAATTATTAGATGCAGAGATAGATTTGATTTATCTTTCTTTTCCAGAATGGATGCTTTCAATGATCTCCCTTCAGGTTGCAATGCTTAGGAATTTAAAACCCAAATTTCCAGCTACACAAAGAAGATGAGCCTCCATTTGCATCATTTTCCTTTCTTTTCTTTTCCCAACTGCCGGAAATCAATAAAGCTTCGAAGGTAAAACAAATCTTTTGGTCCTGTTTTCTTACAGCAGAAACCGAAAAATACCCCTGTCCAAAAACCTACCACATTTCCTTGCTTAGCTATGGCCTGAATGTGGAAACAAACCTTCTTACCTTCAGAGAAGCAGTTTTGTGAGGGTGCCTCCCCTGGCCCAGCTCCTCCAGCTCTGCATCTCTGTCCTGCATCACTGCGGGCAGCCTACACCACTGATGATGCCTTTAATGTAGACATTCTGTTCCTGAGGAATTTAAGACTTTTCGGACACTAGACTTCAGAGGTGCTATTTTGCTATCAGCAGTCACTACACTCACCAAAACAGTTCAAAGGTGCCCAATTCCAACATACTGGCAACTTATTTGATAAAACTTTGGCAAATTTTTGAGGGTAGATGCACAAAAAGTGTGATTAAAGATTTCCTATAGAGACTTTTGGACCCTACAATTTGGATTCTTTTATCTGACCTTGACTAAATCTGCATCAAGTACCCTCATTCTGAAGGTGTCTGAACCCATCTGGTCCTGAACAAATGCATTCAAATCTATATTTTAGTGACTGATAATTTTAGGTGGGGGAAAACATCAAGCTGAAATAAATTAATTTCATGCTCTTACCATTGCTAACGAACTGGTAGCATGGAAAATGCTTGCATCTAGCTCCTGGCCAGCTTCTTCCATTTACCTTGGATCCCATGTCCAGCTTCACTAACTGCAGGATATGTGTCAGAGAAAATGCTGTCCCATAACTCAAAGTACAAGTACACCAACGGAGTTTCACAGCAATAAAGAAGGGGCTTCTATTCATCACTCATCAGCGTCTCCCTGCTGCTCAGAGACTAAACATGCACAAAACAGTAGGAGGTTGTTATGTTCCTGTTAGCGACTACTGTACAGAAAAAGAAAATTCTGACGTGAATTGTGCAGGCTGTCAAACTCAGAAACATGACACAATTCTGACAGCCCTCCTTTGAGTTAAATTCAGACATTTATGGCCTTGCATTTCAGAAGGTGCAGTGGCAATGGCAGCTCAGGTGACAAAAAGGTATAACCAAGGGTCACCATCGACATGGTGCATGGCACAGACATTGCCCATTATAACATTACTGCTCTATGCCATCCATGCACTGGATTAAACAACTGCTATTTGCAAATCTGAGCAGGAATCTTTATGTCTGGTTATATTTTTCTGACTTCTTTTGAATTCTACAGTCCTTGAATTATTGCATGTCTTCCCTCCTTCAATTTCATTTTGCACACTTGATCTCCCTTTCATAATGGCCCCTATTAAAGCACAGATTTACCGGGATTTCAGAGGGCTAGCCACCCGGCCATGGAGGCTGTTTCTCACTCCCTTGTGGTGCAGCACTTTTCACAGAGGTGTGCGAAGGCACAGCAGACTCCAACCGGCCAGCGCGAGCTCGCAGACCTCTGAGTGACCTGGTCACCGGGTTATTTATGGCTCCATGCCTACAGGAGTGTTCCTGCACCTGTGCTGCTGGGAGCACTTCGGAGTTTACAGGTCTGGCTGCGTATCGCAGTAGCTCTCTGTCTCCTTCCGAGGCACGCACCAGCTCCTCTGGCAGCCCAGAAAGGAATGGGGTCTTGTTGGCTGGGTGGCAGCCGTGCATAGTTTGGACAAGTGAAGACTCAGGCTCCAGTCTGGTGGCTGCGAGACAGGAGGAGTGCTGGCAAGCACCCCTCTGTGCCCTATTGCTGGCCTTGGGCTTGCTCCTCTGCTGGTGTCCCAGACTTCAGACCCCCAGAGTCTGCATGACCATCTTCTCCCCGAGCCAGTGGGGGTAGGCAGGTCCATGGAAAAGGTTATAGTGCTTTCTGTGTCTACTATAGGTACGTGCAGTTCAGTGTATCTCGTACTGCAGTACTGGAAGATTTTCCTCTCAGCTGCATGTGTTCATAGAAATGCACAGAGGGATACTACTGGAGAATTTAGGTCTTTTTCCCACATGAGCGTCAGTGAAGAGCAGTGTTCTCTCTGTATTGTCAAATGGAGTTGTTTCGCCTTGAAGTTCTGCAGGGAGATGGTAGAAATCTCATTATAATTTGCAAAAAGTTTTCTAGTACCACTTTTTTAGCAATAAAAGGTTTAGATATTGGTCACTGGGGTTTGCTGGATTTGAGGATTTGGAAAAAAATGTTAACTATTTGTCTTCTTTCCTTCACTGAATGAATTTTGAGCCAATGAGATGTTGAGCCCATGAATGAATACTTTTGGAAACCTTCTTCCTACAACAGAGTTAACAAAAGTTTTGCTTTCAGAAAGCGAACTACAATAGCACTGAATCCATAGAACCACCTAGGCCAGGCAGTTAGCATACAGAGAATAGTACATTCACCTCTATTCCGTATGCACCAGTTGCCTTCTCTTAAACTAAGAAAGTCAAGGCTGGTGCTTGTCTACTCTCCTCTGCATCCTCAGGACATTTCTCTTCTGAGCTGGCATTCCTAGGTTACCCCACATGCTCCTGCAAACCCCACAAGCTTTGAAAGGAAGCTGAAGTTCCCAGCTTGTGTTAGGCACGTACATCTAGCCACCATTTTGTGACAGCAGCAGCAACTGAATAAAGCTGCCGACGTCTTGCTGAACTGAAGGATTTTCTCTTCTGCATTCATGCAAAAGAACGATTATTTCACAGTGAGCACAACACTCACGTGATACCCTGTATTTTAGCAACTACTTTAAAGAAAGAGAATGTGTAGACAAATGCTGTAGCAAATCGTGTCTTCAGTGTTTACATCAACGCAAAATGTAGAAAAAACTTCAGACATGACTGCTGGAGTAAGAGCAGCAAAGAGCATGGCAGAGCTGCAAGCTCAGGACCTCTGTCACTGACTTTTTTTGTTTTGTTGCTGTTGTTGTTGTTTTGTTTTGTTTTGTTTTTGTTTTTCCTTTTCTTCGTCTCAATTTCTATTTAAAGTTGCATGTGATTTTTTTTAAGATGTGCCTAAGTTAATTGGCGTAAGTCCCCTTGCCCAATCAAACACCCAAGTGAGATGATGTATTTTTAAACATCCAGCACATTTAGATGTTATTTTGAGGACTTGGGCAGCACTTGGGCTGTCTTCAGTACACACAGTGTTCTACATTTAGTCTACTGGTTACCATCCAGCTCAGGTTGATAGACTGACATTTTTGTCTGGTGCCTTGTGACAGCTTATGTAAACACAGCAGCTGATCTTAAGTGGGTATCAGTATCAAAACAGTCAATCAATATCGACAATAAGTGGCAGAGCTTTACTGCAAATCCTCCAAGCAGGAAGACAAAGACTCAGGAAATACACTGATAACCCAGCCCTTACCTTTTAAATGCACAGCATGGCTCAAAGGATGGGCCATGAATGCAACCTGAGTTTGGTGGTCTACGTCAGTATCTTCATCACAGAAACTTGCAATGGCCACCAAACCCTGGTGCTGCTTGTCATCTGGTGACCTTCCCTGCAGCAGGGCAGGACTGAAGCTGTGGCTCCACTGCCACACTGGAGGTGATTGAGACCAACTTCATCAAAAGAGGCAGTGACTTTTGTAAGGAAGAAAAAAAAATTCCGTGTACCTGGACAGCTAAAGTGCAGATGGTAGTGACATCTAGGAGAAGATACATGTGAACTATGTCTTTCAAAACCCAACAGTTATTTAAAGACACAGACAGGCCAGTCAAAGCAACTAAACTTGGAGACTACTTTAATAATACTTATGTGATTAAAGATACAGCAACTGCTATGCAAGGCAGCAGCTAGAGGAAAAAGACATTTTTTGAGACAGGGACAGCTAATGGCAGATGACACTGGAACAATTTATTAAAAAAAGCAATCAAGTAGAAGAGTTAGCCTGGACAAAAGAAACACCAAAAAACTCACAACTGTAAAAATGAGCAAGGAGGACCTCAGGCAAAGGCAGTGGAGGACAATTACTTCAGAGTTGATCAATAGTGTTTGAAACTGTATGATATATGCTGGCTAGAAGAACAAGAACATTAATTGTTCTAATTTCTGAGAAATTCAGGATTCACTAATAAAATACAGATGGTTGTAAACACCCATAAAGTTAAAATGAAAAGCTATAAGTCAGAGGGACTTCTAGGTTCTTATAGTCAAGGAAATATTCTCATTTTCTGACACACATATTGTTTGAGGCTCTCTCACTTCAGTTCTCAATGGGACCAAAGAAACTAACATCTGATTAATGTGATGTAGGATTTTTAAATGGTTCCCTGAAATAATCAAATGAACAAATGATGCTATCTGCAACATGACTTTACCCTACACACTGGAAAAATATTTGTCTAAAAAAGCCTATAAATGATATAACACAAGATGGAAACAAACACATGAAGGTAATTCATATATCTACCAGATTCATTCAAATATCTTTCTGAAAGTACATATTTTTAACTGCATGATAGAAGTATCTGCCTTATTACTATAATATCCCAGTCTTGTACAGATTGTGCTCATCAGTGCTTGAATTTAGAGGTGAAGTGAGTGTGGAGGAGGAGATGGGAAATTCCAGCATGTGTTACAAAGCATACAGGCAAGCTATTTTGAGGAACAGCCTCATATATCCTTGACACATGGCAAAACAAAACAAAACAACAAACAAACAAACAAACTTAAAAAGTTATTAAATTTATACTTTGAAAATGCGGCTTAAGTTTCCAGTTTTCCAGTTTTGCTATCTCCTGTGATTTGTTCAGAGACAACAATTCTCTTCCAGACAACATTAGCAAGCAAAATGCTCTTTCATCTTCATGGGAAAGTGCAATATTAATTCTGGCTTATTAAACTGTTCCAGAGAAGGGTTTCACAGCATCACAGAGATGCGAAATGTCAAGCATCTACGTATTGTATCCCATTCTTCTGCTAATGCCTAACTATTCCCAGCGCTATGCAGACTGTTCTGTAACCCATTCTTATTTAACCCAAGGGACAGGGCTTTCCACAGTATATACTGAATATTTTTTCCTGTATTCAGTGTCCATTTTCTTCTGCTTTATGGTCTTGAATATAAAGTTGCTGCTCCTGGGTGAAATCTCTTGCCCAACTCACCCCCCTTCTATGTCATGAGCACTCATTTAAATAGCATGCTTGAGCTGATGAAAAAAATAGTAAATTCACCTGGAAAATAAAATGAAAATGCATTCTGTTTATTGACTGAAAGCATGGGGAAAACTATGTTTTCTGTGGCGATGGCAGGGCAGAGCTGGCCAGAGTGGAGGCCAGAGCATCACGAACCTCCTCCTGTGGGACAGAAACATGGATTTGCACTTCCTGTTGACTTTTAAAAATCCAAGTAAGCCACAAAAATAACTACATGTACAATTTCAAAGTCGTTGCTTTGTCCAGGAGAAACCATTCTCTTAGATGTTAATTTGAGTGGAAATAATTATAAATGTACTTTGGGTCAAGCCAGATTCAGTTGCTTGTCTTGATTAATGAACCAAAAATCTGTGGTGCTCCTATTTACACTTTAAGATATTTAGAGATTTGGATTATTCCTCAGTATAGACTCCCAATCTGTGATCACTGTTTCTTTCTTTATTCAGTTCTCTACTGCCTGTGGCTGAAGAAAGATGAGATAGAAACTCTAGGGACTGGACCCAACATTCCTACCATTCCCATAAGTATCAAACTAGCATCTCAGAAATTTCAATTTCAAAAAAACTTTCAATTTTGAAGGATAATTCAATCTAAATTATTGCAGTCTGAAAAGGTGTAATTAATGTGTCAATGAGCTGGAAGAGTTTCTCTGACAGCTTTATTTGACACTGATTGAATAATACACATCTTGGGACAGATAAAATTTATTTTACTAATTAGTAAAAATGGTAACTAAACTGATGTAGTTCAAGTCTCATCAACATACTGCTCTCTTGTCTCAGAAAATGAAATATTTGGAGCCTGATATATGATGAGCAGAACTTTGTCACTTTTTCTGAAGATCTGACTTCCTGGTGGACTGATGGAATGAGCAGGCATGGTTAGCCTGTCCCATCCTGGATCCACACCAGTGTTCCCACGAAATTCAAAGGTGACAGGTCCCTGACTCATTTCTGTGTCCTTCAAAATACTGAAAAATAAAGCAAATGCATCCCTATTTGAGGTGAATTGCCTCTATTCCCTAGTCAGATCTTCCTAGATGCTAACAATGGCTGGGAATAGCTCTCCCTCTGACAGCTAGTTCAAATGAAAAACAAAAGGCATGTATATAAGTAGTATTGGTGATTTTGTATTTGGAAAAGTAACTTTTCTGACTGCAGAGCAGTCAGTCTGTACCAGTGTCTGCGTGTGAGGAAAAAAAGCCCACCCAGCTTCAATCTGCCACTAGCAGCTTTGTGCTCCCTGTTTGCAGTGAGGCAGGACCAGGAGGGATGGGATACTATAAATGAGGACAGAGGGAGAGAGATGGCTCTGCCCTTTTGGTGATGGAGCTTCTCCCTTGGACGACAAAGGGAGCGTCTCTGCCGTCCTTGTGCTGCTTTAGAGACATTACTCCTTTCTCCGGATGCTGAACAGCAAGGGAATGATTCTAGCAAAAATTGGTGAATTCTGTGGCCATTATCATTTGCTCTGGAGACTGCTATGAGATCATCAGAAATGCTGAGTGCTGCATCTGGAGATCTGGGCTGCAGGGGACAAAAAATATCTGATTTTATTTGAAAACCTAATAGACGAGTAATAAGTGGAAGGGGAAAAGAGGAAAGAGATGAAGAACCTAAGGATGTCATTTTGTCTTTTCAATCTCTGTTTTATTTTATTTTATTTTATTTTATTTATTTTATTTTATTTATTTTATTTTATTTTATTTCTTTTTTAATGCCCAGGAGACTCCTTATCTCAGCTCTGCCCTAGGACACAACATGCCCTCCCTGGAAGTTTGACCTGTGGAGGGATGAGGAAAGTGAGAGAACACCAATTTCTACATGCCACGTTGCTTTCTAGTCCCAGAAGGCCACATGTCAACATGGAAAAAAGACACCCCATTCCTTCCAACTGATCCCAGGAGTGTAACCACACCACCTGGGCCTCTGGGAAGACACCCAACAGCCACAAGCCTGACTTTAGAGCTCCATTGTGTTCTGGACCTTTGTTTCTAGCCAGGGCGTGGGGGCAGGGAGGGCATTGGTGGCATCTGGGTGGCCTTGGGATGCCCGGGAGTCCCCTTTGCAGGGACAGACGCTGGATGCAGGTTGTCTGGGCTATTCATTACAGTGTGGCAAGCGATATTGGCTAATCTGGAGAGATGAGCTGCATATACAAAAGTCAGTTATAGCAGTATTTCACTGGCTTCCCAAGTGAAATCCTTCTGCTTTCTTTCCTCTCATTCTCTTGCTCATCATACGGTGCAAACAGCTAAGGCACTGTGTTTTGCTGCTTTTCAAGCGGTAGAATTGAGGTACTGTGTTTGGATTAAGAAATAAATAATATGATCCTTGAAATACGGCTATGAAACACAGTAACAGAGGCTGATGTATGTGTAACAGCACTGGGCTCACAGGCAGGTCAGTGGTCGTTTAAAGAAAAACAATAACTAGATTTCATGAAAAATGTATACTACTGTGGAAGGCAAGGGAGAGAAACAGGAGCCTTGTCCTTGCTTTGAGAAGGTCATGCGAGCATAGGAGGTGTCTGCTGACCTTACTTCTCAACTTCCTGAGTCATCTGAGTTTTGGTGTGGGGCCGGTTGTATTCAGAAGGGGTGGTGTCCTTGAGTTTCCAGCGTGTACCGATGTCCTCACACATGCAGGCAGGCTGTGTGCCAGGACACCCAGAGAGGGGAAAGGTAGCTGTGGGTTCTCTCTCCACATCAGGTCACTCAGAGTGAGAAGGTGCAAGGTGGTACATGCTCCCATGCCACCTAGGCTGAAGAAGCCAGAGGTGTAATTGGTCACATTATAGATCGGAGTAGTGTTGGCTTGAAGAGCTTGTCCGTTTGGTCTGTTTTAGGAGAACCAGCATTTGTAGCTGCTTCCTCTCACATCACAGCCATCATCACTGTTGTTGCATTAAAAGCAGCTCCCCATTTAGCTGTGCTATTCAAAGGGACCTAGGCTTGTCTTGGGTGAGGATTCAGCTGAGACACCAGAACAGCAAACTCCAGCAACCAAACTGCGTTGGAAACCCTGCTGCAAGGTCCTGCTGTTGCCAGCATGTGGGAAAAGCCATGGACCAAAGCAAGCATGCTCTTCTTCTCCAGTTAACTAGATGGCGTGTCCCGCTGAGTGCAAGAGTAGTCCCAGTATGGCAGAGGTGGAGATGTTCTTTCACAACAGGCTTGACCCAGTACAAGAATTGACCGGGAAAAAAAAAAAAAAAAAGCTGGGCATTCAATGCAGTGCCAGGAAGCATGAGCCGGCAGTGGCAGGCATTTGCTGGGGCTGTGGAGGCAGTGGGGCTGGTGCTGCAGCGGGGACAGTGCACCCCCATGGCTGGGCACTGCCCCGTGCCGCGTGGCCAGAGGGCTCGGCACGCTGCTCTGGGAGGTGCAAAGGCTCTGGACCAGCAATGTAAGGCAGGGGATGATGAGAACGCTCCTTCTGGCCCTCCTGCTCCATGGCAGTCTATGTTTGTCCCCACCGTGCCTTCACAAATGCTTTTTTTTTTTTCTGGTCAGCATAACACTTTGCTGCACCTGGTGCAGAAATATGAGGTGCACTCTTGAAACATTAGCTCTGAGGGAGCTGGTTTGGCTTTTCCCTAACTGGGGACAACAACTCCCAGATAAATATTTCTCAGCAGTAGTAAGTGGCTTTGGCATTCTACCATCTTGTCCTAGATGGCAGGCTCCAAGGAAGCAACGTTTCTTGTGGACAAAGTAACTTGCTCCTCTTTCCTGGCGCTGATCTACCTAAGGGGATATCTAGAGCACAATGGCAGGGCAGGTGATGCAGCTGAAGTCCCACAGTAAGTGTGGGGGCAAGCTTGGTACTGCAGAATAGAAGACACCATAGGTATTAAAGACCTGTCATGTACTAGGTTTCTGGTTCAGAAGTGGCAGACCCCCACTCTCTCTGTCAGTAATATGTAGACTGAGCCTTTCTGCGTGTGGGGCTTGTGCAGCCCCACGGTATCCACCTCCTGATCATTCACACAACTCTCCTCATTTTCCATGCAAGGTAGAGTTTCTAGGCCAAAAACACCTGTTTTTTTTTTTTCCTCCTCCAGTTCTGGGCCCACCAAGCTGTGACTCACCCAAAGAAATGAAAGTTACACAGGCAAAGGCTGAAGTGAAATCAGACGTGACTTGACACTTCTGACACCAAGTTTTGGTGCTGCTTCTGCAGAGGATGCGGCTCGTGGCTGCCTGAGGCTAGGCTGGAAGCCAGCTGTGCCAGCCTTTTCCTCACTGAAGACAGGAATGAGATCATGCAGTGCCTGGCATTTATAACAGTCTCTAACAATGCAGAAAACCCTTACATCCCTTTTGCCCTACAAATGAGCATCGCAGAAAATGAGCTGCCTTCTACCCTTTAAGAGATGCAGGCAGATGAGCTGGTGCCCCCTATGAGTGGCACCAGAAGATAACTTTAAGTGTACATCTGCTGTTACCTTTCTGCTGCAGCTGGACAAGCAGTCTTTTGTTGCGATTTTCTCCCATGGCAGAGTTTTCCACATCTTCCTCGAATGTGTGAACACCTTAGATCTGAGCATAGGAGTGTGCCAGGCTGCTTCACTCGTGACCGACTGCAGCAGCTCCTGGCTCGTTAACGTGATGTCTGTGGAGCTGCCCACCAACCACGCTGTTTTCCTAACAAAGTCTGAAGTGGCTGTGCTACAGCCACAAAATACTAACCTGACGTAGTGTCCTCAGTGCCGCATCTCATGTTAACAGTGAGGGATTTAATTTTATGGTCTAGATTAGCAGTCTTCTGCCTTCCTTCTCCTGAAGTTCCAGCAGACAAGTAGGTGAAAGATCACAAAACATCTCCCCTGAACTTTCCATCCGCCCCTGCTGCCTGTCAGCAGCTGGTGGGGCTGGGAAGGCTGCAGGCAGCCGGGACGCGGCATCTTGCATGCCTGCCCTCGCCCCACGGTATGCCGCAAGCCGGACCATGTCAACGCTAGCTTGCGGCATGCCACAGCCGTGAAGCAGGTGCATGAGATGCCTTTCACCCCAGCAGCGAGCACGCCACATGCTGTACCCCTCGCTCCCTGCCTGCAACAGTGGTGCCTCCTCTGCTGTAGTCCCCTTCACAT
The DNA here is from genome assembly GCA_013399475.1 of Chauna torquata. NCBI lineage: Eukaryota > Metazoa > Chordata > Aves > Anseriformes > Anhimidae > Chauna > Chauna torquata. The sequence goes on along the minus strand of VXAL01000842.1, from coordinate 24,715 downwards.
GGAGCCCCCGAGTCTCGTTAGCGGCATAAAAGTATACATAGGTATAAGAAGGTTTGTTAATGAGGCACATGCCGTGTCAACTGTTTTGTGCTATGTTTTCCAAAGTGTATCCAACCTATGCATGGCTACATTCTGAATTTTAAAACAGTATTAAACCTTTATAGCAACAATTTTAAAATGTACTGCATTAAATTATAGCATTGCTTGTTCTTCTTACTTCTGCTCATGAGAGCAAACTAAAGTTTAACTTGTAGGAAAAATGTTGAGAGATATAAATACGCCAGTGTATTTTATCCCATAGCCAGAAGGGAGTGCAGACGAAGTCCAAAGCAATGGTAGGGAGGGCAAACAGCAAACTGTTGTGAACAGGGGAAAACAAGAGCATCAGACAGAGATTGTGACATGGAACTGGCCCAAATCTGGAACCAGAAATCTGGGGGTTCCATCTGTGGGTAGTGAGAAGGGAAAAGGGAGAGATTAAAAGGTGAAGAAAAGAAGGAGTCAGACAAATCTTTTTTTTTTTTTTTCCAGTTCTGCTTTCCCCTCATTCTTTGAAATAGTCAGAAAATAAGATTCGACTCTGCAGACATTTCAGGGCTCTTCCTTGTTAAAAGAAGGCTCTTAACAGGCCCTTTTTTCCTGATGTGTAACTCTACCTATTTTAAAAAGGACTTCCCTAAGAAATATCTGGTCAAAGTTAGAGTCAATGGGACAATTCACAGTGAATATCTTATTCAGCATATTTTATCTTATTTTCTGCTCCCAAGAAACAATTTTCTGTCCAAGAAACAATTGTGATGTCTTTGAATATATTGGAGTTTACTCCCAAACGGTTTTAAGGATATTATTTTTAGACTGGATTCATGACTGGATATGATACTTGCTATTTGATCTCTGTTGGCTGGCTATTATTAGAGGCAGGCAAACTATTCACAGTTGAACAAGACACAACTGATTTAATAAATGTAGTCTAATTTCTGTTTGCAAATTATCTGAAGTCAAGTTTATGTTTCACCTATGAGCCATGCATGCAGAGATGTTAACCAGTACAGGCCTCCTAAGAAAGGCAAGTATGAGTATTTAGCATTCACTTCTGATTTCAGCTGTGAGGCACTGTGTCAGCTTCCTGATCAATGGTAAACGTCACATATAATCTGTTTACATTCATCCATTATCACCTAATATTCACAGAAGTTCAATAAAGTTACAATTCAAACAATAAAAGAAAAGGACATTTTTGGTGCAAATACTCCTGCAAACATTTACTGAATGCTGCTCATCAACATCTTGTGAACACCTCCATGATGAGATATGATTCATTTATTTACATATTTCAGCCATTCTGGTGAAAGAAAGGATGGATACCAAGTCAGTGAATCACATGGTTTTGCACACAAATGCCTCCGCTCTTCAGTTGGGCATGCCGTTAAGATGTGATATATTTAGCTGAGATAGGCCATATAACTAACGTGATGTTGTTCTTACTCCCTGGCTAGTCAATAATATTATTACTTGGCTTGGGAATGCGCAGAGGATGGTTTCTACCAGCAGACACTGGGTTCTTCCGCAGCTCTGCTGAGGGGCCATGTGTGGCCAGGGCAAGTCCTTCCCAGGGTCCTTAATTCCGGCTCATCAGCTGGGGATGGAGCACTGTGTCCATGGGAGGATGACGTCTCCAGAAAGCAGCAGCAATTCTGGTGCTGGTAAGAGGAGGGCCAAATGGCTATCTAGAAAAAAGGAGAATTTAGGACAGCTGTGGCAAAAGCCTGGTGAAGCTATTGAAGTTGCGGGAGTGGGATCAAGAACAAATAAATCACGCTGAGGAGCTGAAAGACTGCTTCCTCGCAGTTTCCTAAGCCCCGTATAGTGGCTCAAAGAATGCATCAGGACGACCGCTCTCCTGCAGGCGGGGAGATGACTGCTGGCGTGGGGTACTGCTGACCAAGGAGCTGCGGTCACGCCCCCGTCCAACACTCCAGATGGCTCTGCATGGCCACAGGGCTTGCTAGGTACTGGGAGAGGGGATGAGAGGAAAAGAGAGGGGATCTAGGAGGAGGTCAATGTCAGGTCCAACCCACCGCCTTCCAGCGTGTCTGTGGTCCCATGTGATGTTTGTTAAAGCTTTTTTTTCCTCCTCGTTCTCAACTTTTCTCTTATTCATATTAGCCCACACTGTTTCAGCAGTAAATATTTCCTCTGAAGTACCTGTTATTATGCTTTACAGAAAAAACTAAACACATTTGGAAAAATGCTCCTGGAACTATTAGAGCAGTGTTAAAGCTGACAGGAATAAATGTTTTGGCTTTGCAGCACCCAGAATATCAAGGACAGGGTTTTCTGTTGGAAGGAAGAAGTGGAAGCTTGTAAAAAAGGCAGATCCATAAAAGTGTAACGGCTCTGCATACTTTGTACTGGATGTCAGCTCACTTCAGGATGTAACTCAAAATGCTGCACAAGATCTGTAATCGCCCCAGCACTTTCGGCCTCAGGTGATGCAGGATCTGCGGCTGCTGCTGGTCTGCCCATGTGCAGAGCCACTGCTCTCGTGGGCTGTCCTCACCTGAGACGTCACTGCTAAACCTCTCATGGAGGCTCCTCGTGCACCTGGCCTGCCTGGCCCAGATGTGGGGATAGATACAGTCAATATCCTGAGACTAAAGAGAAATGATCAGCTTATCCTGAGATGGAAAAGCAGAGGAAAACACTTGCTGGCAGTGGTTCAGCAGTCAATTTCACCAGTTATCAAGATCTACAGAACAAGTTCTGGTTTCAGGAGCATGCTGGTAGGTTGTATCTGCCAAATCCCCAGGAAAACCAGTCACTGCAATTACTTGCAGTGGAGCAGTGTTGTGGGAATGTCTACACCACGCCTTCTTCAGTAGCTGAGACACAGGATGGATGGCGGCGGCCAGCATATCCTTTACCACTTCTTCACCTGAGCTTTGCAAGCAGGAATGTGTGCTGTTAGACATATATTCATATGTCCTTGTGTCTTCTGCTTATAAAGAAACCTAGGAAGCTGCTGTCAGTCAAACTTCTGGCCAATGTCTCATTTATTAGTGCAATTGTTTGCAAAAAGAGTGAATTCCATATGAAATCAAAACAGCACTTCATGAAGGGCTTGGTAAACATAGATCAAGTTTCCATCTGCCTTTGTTTTCCCCAGGGTGCCCATGCTTTACATGGGCTTTAGCTACTTCGTTAAGTAATAACTTTGTTAAGATATTTGGCTTAGGCTTTTTTAATGCCATTATCACCCTCATAGAGAAGGCATTGTTCACTATCTCTTTTATAAGTTCGGTAGCACTTTTACATATGTCCTGTTTCTTTTCCCATGGTAATTAGTGGGTGGAAATGGAAGGGCTTCACCCTTCTGTCCTCTGTAAAAATCACAAACTTCGTGATAGCTCAGTTTTGCAATCTGTATGACACAAGAACATTTCTAATTAACACTGTTATTTGTCAAAGGGAGAAGCTCTTAGTAGAACAGAAAAACCCTCCTGTTAAAAATTTACTCCAGAAAGTTGAGCAGAAAGATAAGCTAAATGAAATTTTGCTAGAAGCAGGTGCCTTGCCACAATTGCAAGGCATTTTAATTACTTCTGTTGAAATAGTACCTCTCTTGAAGAATTAGGTCTGTTTAAATTAGTAGAAATATAGTAATTTCTGGGGATAAAGTACACTTAGTGGTGACAAGATACCTACTCTAACCTAGCGCACATCAGCACAGCAGCAGAAAACATGAGGTCACGTGGCAGACTCTTCAAGACAGAAACTGCAGAGAAAACCTTCTAACAAAAGCACAGTTCTAACAGTCTCATCCTTTTAAGGATACTCCTGTTTTAATCAAACCCTCATCCTTGTCACCAGAATGTAGTTATTCGAATAGTCTGAACCAGCCATACATACTGATCACCATCACAGAGCTGCCAGATTAATCAAACCAGAGGGAAAGAACATGAGGAACACAGCATGAGAAAGAGGTGGAATAAGGGTAGGTGTGCTTGTCTTGAAGCATTGGCTAAGGATGTTTTACCCTGCCAGCCTTGGCACGTTAGCTTGGAGATGGCCTAGATCCCCAGTGGCCACCTCCCATGAGCTGAAGTTCATCATCCTCCCCAGACACCTCCTGCATAATTTGCTCTGGAGGCAGAAAGGCAGGGAGAGGTAGAAAGGTGGCTTGAGACAGCCTGGTAAAGCCAGAAAACATTAAGTGCCAGCAGACAAGGCACAACGAGGAGGGTCTTGCTGGCAGCAGCGGCTCCTATCAGCTCCCCACCAGCTGCAGGCACCCCTGTGCCAAGTCAGCCCCACAGGCTGACAGGACAGGATCCAGAGAAAAATCCCAAGTTCCCTGTGCTCTGTGGTGCACGTGTGTGCGGGTGTGCATGGAGTGACTCATCATGGAAAGAGCCACACCGAAGTTGCAGCCCACAGCTCAGCCCACGATGATGGTTTCAGGTGCCAGCAGGGGGTCCTGCATGGCCAGCTCTGATGCCCCAGACCTGGCCATGGAAGAAAGCACATTGTGCCCTTGCCCTAGCCTTGAGCTCCTGATGAGACTGATGGCCAGAGGACAGGAGGAGAGGGATGTGAGTTGGTGGTGCTGACTGACCCTCTACTGCAATTGAAACCAGACGTTATACTGAAAGGTTTGTATTTAGATGAAGTTTGTCTTAAAATATGAATTAGTACTTCTGGTTGATTCAACTTTCTTCCTAGCTCTAGTGTCCCCTGTGTCCTGCTGCCAGAGTCTCCATGGCACAGAGCAAGGAGCTGGGGTGGTGGGCTGGGGATGGGGTCTGCAGCTGCCTCTTGAGCACCAGCTGTCCCTCTGGCTTGTGGTACCCTGCTCGTCCCGAACTGCTCCAAGCCATTGCGACACCAAAATTGTTCACTGGAAGACTTTGCCTTCAGGGAACCACAAACTCTATTTCTTTAACGATTTTAATGGTCAGAATTGTGCCAGGTCAAGCCATTTAACAGTGTATTTAATTAGTCATCTGTATGCATGTAACTTGAAGGCGTTCAGCTGTGCTATTTTACAGGGATTGACTAAATGGGCAGTAAATCACCTATGCCAGCAATAAAAGTATTTATAGCAGTACTTTTTTAAAAAACAAAACAAAACAATAATTATTGCATTGTTTGTGCTGGCAAAAGTCTGCAAAAGAAGAGCTTTGCTCTAAGATATGGGAGAAACAGAGTTTGGGGTTTTGACTGACATCAAGTAGAAACAGCAGCGGGCAACAAGGAAGGAGCTGGAACGTGAGGTTCACAGCCAGGCAACCCGAAAAGTTATTGTCAGCTGCAGGCTTGCAGCATTAAAGAAAATAAACATGCAAGCAGCTTGATCCTATGGAAGCTCATAATTTAAAAAGGAACAGGAGAAGAAATATGACCTGAACTGGTAGGTGGTAGTTCTCTGGCTTGAGTAAATCTTAAGAGTATTTGGCTGCTAACAGTTCACAAGTTTGCACTGGCAAAATACTGCCTGGAACAGTTAGCCTCCCTGTCTTGCTTGTTTTGCAAATGAATGAACCATTTTCTATTTAAGTGCTATTGAAGTGCTGCGAAGAATTGTGGGACCATGATCCTGCATAGACAAAATGTGTATTCGAAAGTGGGGAAATTCTTTTGCACCTACATCACATGGAGCGTCCCTCCTAAAAAGGAGCAAGGTGCTTGTTGTTAGTGTTGCACAAACATTTTCTAAGCTGCCTTGCACAATAAATCTTTTGGGAGAACAGTGACTGTTTATAACGGGCACTGACCTGTGAAACAGAGGAAAATAGATATTGTTAAAAACCTTGGCTCGCTTGCTGGGAGGTCATGCGGCAAGGCCAGGTAACTTTTGAAGTGGTGCATGGGGAGTTGCTTAAGCGGTACAAGCTGCAATAACAACGCAGCTGACCCAAGTGTGCAAGCCTCTTTGCACTCCTTGGCATGTTTAGCCCAATAAATAACATCACGAGACACCCATTCCCATCACCTTGTTATTCCAGCATGACCCATAGCGTCGGCCAAAGGATCCCATGTGCATGGTTTGCTCTTGGAGAAAATGGGCGATGGAGCCAGGTGTCTTTAAACAGTTGCTGTTTATCACAACCCTGCCACCCTCAGTTGGGGTGGAAGCAAAGAGCAGGAGATGTTCTTTTTGATCAAAACTTTTAAATCAGACTTTCAAATCTTGACCTCTAAATTTCTCCCTCACCTTTCATTCAGGCCTGTCCACCCGCAAGTTCCCTCCTGTGGATGCTCTCCCTCAGGGAGTGAGGATCATGGACTGTGTGTAAAGCTGCACAGTGGGGCTGCAAAGAGCTTCTGGCTTCCTCAGCTACGGAGAGTTTAAAAGGACAGCCCAGGTCAGGAAGGAGGAATGGGACCCTGGACTTGTGCTCTTGTGGAAGATGGCTTTACCCAGAACTTGTACAAGTCTGGTGAGAAGTTAAACCAGGCTGCTGTTTCTGCCCTTCAGTCACAAACTCTCATACTCTCAAAAACAAACAAACAAACAAACAAAACAAACAAACAAAAAAACAACACAGCTATAGGTAGAATAAAACACTTGATAAATTCAAGTCATGATGGCAAATACGTCCATCCAGATAATTCTGAGTAGGGAAAAAGGATTTTTGAAAGCATCATTTTTTTCTTTCTTTTTTTTTTTTTCTTTACTAAGACAAAGAAAACAGGTCTTAAGGAGTAGCTTTCCCCATTTTGAGCCAAAAATATGTTCGGTTGAACAATCCATTTTCCTTGTCCTGAAATAAATGAAGTGTTTCACTGCAGGTAGAGCATGAACAGCAGCTGGTCAGCTGTTAATCTCAGAAGACTGGGCTTCTGCCCTCAGCTAATGCCTTTCTTCCTCTCTCCTGCTCTCCAGTTCCCCTTCTAGTTCCATTTGCACCAGCTTGTCCTCGCCTCCCCAGCTGAACCATTTTTCACCGTGTTTGCTCTTCCTCCCCAGTAAATAATGAACTGAGCGCTTCTGCTGCTCTGCCGAAGAGGGGGTGCCTTCTCCTTCACCAGCGCAGCAGGGCTGCCCTGTCCCATGGTCTCCTGGCTCTGCCCTGCCTCTCCCTGGTGGAGGCACAGGTGAGGACACAAAGCTGCTGGCCACAGGAAGTGCACTGGCCTTCACTTCTCTGCCTGCACCGAACCAGAATGGGAAAACACTCTTTGACAGATCCATTGACTTGCTGCTCCAGTGGTGGCTCCTAATGTAGGTTTAGGTACCTGCTTTACCTCTCATCCCCTGCCCAAACAGCTGGTCCTTTGGAAGCATAGGACTACTTCCTCTGGCCAACACTGAGTGAGCTCTTTTGTCCTGCTGAACAACTGCACAGGATCAAACCAGAAAGAATAAGAGTTTTCCATTTTCCTTAAAGCCCTTGGAAGCCCTTGCAGGCTCTCTGATCTTGCTCGCAGCCAGCCCCTGCAGGAGCTCTGTTTGCTCTTCCTGTGACTGCAATTACCAGCGCTTGCTCCCCTTGGCAGTGCTCCTGCCCTGGTACATTCCTTTTTGTTATGCTAACAGACTTATAACCAGCTCCAGCTCCTGAGACTGTAATACACCCCTTTTGATTCCCTAATCTACTTCTCTCTGTGCATTAGGGAAGCGTGTGTTTTGCCAAGGGCCCGGCAGAACGTGTTGAGCTGACTGATTCTAGCTGTTCCCATTAGACCCTGGCGTGCTTCTGAGATTTGTCACTTCCACACAAATCACACTCCTAATCCTAGGGTTTAGCAAAGTTTGGATGGATTTGGATTCTACTACATCTTCTTTAAGGGAGATGATAATGTTCTCTGATGAAAGACCTCTGGATGAAAAGTATCAGTGCTAAGCATGAGCATGAGAATATCCATTCTGTCCAACATTCCCTCTTTTTTTAGTTTAAGGACGGGTGCCCATGTCGAGATGGCAGTGTGAGCTGCAGTGAGGCTCTGACCTAGCACTCGATACTTTGAGGGTGAAGACATGGTTTACTGTCACCGTAGAGGCATGTACAAACATGGACATAACTCAGTTCCTGCATTCCAAAATGTGGCCCTCACAGAGCTGATTGCTCAGGTTACTTTACCAGGGAGCTGTGCTTCCTGGTGGAAACCCTTTGAAATGTTCAAGGCTTATGGTACTATCTCTCCACAGAACAAAACACAAAGTATTTTCCAAAGTCTTGAATGTCTGCTACACTTTAAAAGACTGTATGATTATAAAAGGATTCAACCTAATTTTATAGCCATGTTCCTCTTTCATTGACAAGACGGCTGGCATCTGGAGCACCAGTCTTTAGCATTAGTACCATGGCACCATTTCATTATAACTTTTTTTTCCGCACTGATGCAGGAGGAGCGCTTGGATTTATGGCATTGTGTCTAAAGGTCACATAACAGCCAGTTCACTGTATGGAGTTTGGACTGCAATGTTGTGTGAAGGATACTATGTGCTTCCACATCTAAGCAAAGCACATATTCTACGGTAAACACCTATAAATGGGGGGAAATGTAGCCCAGCATGAAAGACAGTCAGAGAATTCCGGCGTGAGACACAACAGGAACACTTCTACAGACAAAGAGAGACGGGTCAGGCAGGAGTTTAGATACAAGTGTCACTACATTTTTCTTCTGAAGTAAAGCCCTCTCCTTTCCTTAAATGAAGATTGCTGATGGAGCTGAGGTTTGAGCCTCTCTGAGAACCACTGCCATCTGGGGATGGGGAGGCTATAGGGGAAAGTTTCCAGTAGGGTGCCTAACTTCAAAGGTATGGACATCAAAGAAAATTCATATGCAATTACTTTTTGCATGTCAGAAGTTGAGCTTCAGGTCTGTGGTGGTTGACTTAAACAGCTGCACACCAGGATGTCATATGTGAACACATGGGAGGGAGGTGGGATGGTTTTTAGTAGCATGATCAGGGACAAAATAGCACGGCTGGTGTGGGATTTCTTCTGGACAAGGGACTGCTGCTGCCTCTGCACAGATTACTGGGTTTTCTCTGGGGTTTAGTTTGTTTGTTTAACCTCTTTCAGATGGTAAATACAACTTGGAGGAGCTTCAGGTTCTGTGAAACACAAGCTTTGACTTGGTACAAAGTGGGACACCTTTCAAATGTGTAAGGAGTGGAGCAGAAAACTGGCCAAAGCTGAAGACCCCTTCCACAAAACAGATACCCCTCCAAGTGCGAGTGCCAATGCTGAGCTTATCTGGTTCTTGGGGACCAAGAAATTTTTTTACTTGTTGGAAATCCTTTCTTTATTTCTGTCTAAAAGAAAAACCTTGGTAGTGTTGCCCTCTAAAATCTGCAGCTGCGTGGCCCCAGGGAGAGGAGGCACAGCACCCATGGCCTCAGCCTCCTGCTGCCTCCTAGGGACGCAAGAAGCATTTTTCCCTGCCTCCCCAATGTCCCCATAGCTCCCCAGTAAAATTTCCCAAGGATTAGGTTTAGCATGCTTCTTGGCTTACAGCGGAAACTCTTATTGCGAGGGAATTAGATGCAGTTCTTGTCTGAAAGTTTGCTTTGCTATTGTTGCGTTGTTCCCAGCTGCTCTCTGAGAAGGCAGCTGCACCCTGCTTCCACCTGTAGCACCACAGAGTTCTGCTCAGTCCTGGCTGTGACACTGCTCCGTGCAGCCAGCAAAGCCGAACGTCTGCCTGGCAGACAGTCGGCAAGGCACGGATTTCTCACTAAACCTTCTGCCCCCGTATTTTTACTTTAACACTACAACAGTTTTGGAAAAAAAAAAGATCCACCCAAAATATAGCCAGCAAAGATGGCTGTAAAATGTTCCCAATGTGTCATTAGCAATCAGGGAGCGTTGTGCCCCTGGCTTCAGTAACCCTCTAATTAATATTAGTGTAACAAGGCAGGGAGTAAGTCAAGTACTGAGAGAGACCCCTTTAAGTGAAGGAGAAACCTCTGCCAGAGTAGTCCGGCTATGCTGCACAAATCAAGTTTCCAAAATGCTTGTCTTGGTGAGCCGTTTGCTTTAGTGCCTTATGCACAGCATCCTGCCCCTTGCTGGGTTTTCCAGCATTGTGGGGATGAAACTGAAGCAACACAATGGAGAATGAGGCCCCTGCCTCCTCCTGCCCTGCTCCATGGCCCCATGGACCTCCACAGCACTGTTTTGTTTTACTGATGATGCAAAATCCCTGTGGTACTCATCCACTTGATTTCGGTGAGCAGTCCATCACTTTACTTGGCCAGAAGGAGGCATGCATGTATACACGGGACGTATAGTCACCATGCTGATTCGCGCACCAGTTGCAGCTGTTTTTCAGCTGTTGGCTGCATCATGCCTTACGGTGTTTTTAGACAACACGAAAGTTGGGCTATGTTGCAGCCAGGGCTTATGTTTGTTAGCAGCCCTCTCCTTTAAAAAATGAAAACATTAACAATCCTCGAACTGTAAAAGATGATACTTGCATCAGGGAGGGGAATGTAACACAGTATATCCAGAAAACAAATGACAACAAGGAAACCTAAACCATACTATTAAACGATCTTCTGAGGAGCCCAACCCCTGCTTGGCCTAATGTAAAGCAGATCTGATGGATGAGTGCTGCCTAGGTAGTCCTGGCTGAACTATTTCCAACACAAGGGAAAAGTGATCAGAGCAGTAAAAAATCTCCTTCTGTAATTTGTTTTTAATAATACTGTGGGGGGCACCAGAAACCCAGTAACTCAATACTGCAAGGTCTAAGGGAATATAGGTTAATTTTATTTCTCTGTCATTCAAATATTGCTAGTACAGGAAAAATGCACAGTCATAATCACAAAAAATTCTGCTCATTAGCCACTTTTCTTTCACAATAGAGTGTCTCTTCAAGGAAGACAAAAAAGGAGATTATGGCATAAGCCATGATGACCTCATAAGCCATTACAGCTAAGGAATACACTTCGTTCCCTTCTGTGATAAATTGGAATTGATTTTCCATTTATGTCTTCTTTTTAACAACAGCAGCATGGTTACAGGTTCAAGGCCATGAAATGAATGCTGTACAGATGGTACTTTTGTTGTTGTTGTTGGGCTTAATTCAGTGGGTAGCCCGATGTCCTTCCGTACTTCTCCCCTCCAAGCAACCTAAGCTGCGCCCAGGGTGCTGATTCAGGGCAGGTGACTGCCACATCTTGCCTGGTGGAGCCACGTGTCACCTCCCGGCAAATAAACTTGGAGGTGGCACATGGTGCAAACATGTCTGCACCCTTCGAGGAGAGTGGGGCACAACATCCCAGGTCGGTGTCAGGATTTGAGATGTGGAAGTGGTCAGACAGGGGTCCTTGTGCAAGGACAGCCCGGCCTTTCCTCTTGGACGCAGGGTACTGCGGGCACAGATGCTACACGAACACCCAAAATCCAGGCATGGAACAGGGCTGCGTTGCCCCGCACAGCATCCAAGTGCAGATGAAATCCCAGTTTGACCATAGGCAGAGTGGGAACCTACTGAGGAATACAGCTACATGCACCGCTGGGGGCAAGAGGGAACTGTGAGACAGCACGGCTGCTGCAGCTGTAGAGTGGGGCCATAGTGCTCAGCTCTCTTTTTAGCACTGCAAAGGAAAACGTCTGTTGTGGTTTAAAGAAAGATGGTGCATGAGCTTTGGAAACATTTAAGGGTAGTTCCTGCCAGGATTAAGAGCAACAGGAGGGAAGTATGAGAAGGCCTATCTGAAGCCATGCACTGCAGGCAACAAGGGCGAGCATCCCTGACAGTGGTCAGTGCGCCTGGTCCGAGTGGGTGAGAGTGCCAAAAGGAACAGACACTGTCCCCTCCTAAATCAGTCTCTGGGCTGATGCAATAGGAACTATTTTAACCTCTACATTTGGTACAAACTTTCTGCTGCCAGTGCGAGCTCTTCTTGCTGACTGTCGCAAGGTTCCTCATCACCCTTCAGCGTGTCGTTAAGAGAGCTTGAGATAATGACAGTGATAGGAAAAGAAAGGTTTGCTTAAACGGTATGTTCACAGGCAACGTGCTATTTCGATGGGTAACAAAAATCTAACAGGTGGGAACCTGCATGAAGGTGCCCAACTGAAGACAAAGCTCAGTTTTCATCCTATGCATTTGAAATTAGTGATTACATGCGCAATACTACAAATCAAGAGGGAACACCCAGGTACACTGGAATTATAACGCTAGAGCAAAATTTTGGCATTGCTACAGTCAAATCACGCACTGACCGTGCTGAGATGAATTTTTTGCATGCTCTCTGATGAATAAATTGGACTAATGCAGTTTTCAGCCTTTCCTCAGACTGACATGAGTCATTTACAGATTCCAGTGGCTCCTCTGAAGCACACTTATTTGGAGTTCATATAAATAAAGTGCTGATGTACTCAATTAATGAAATACAGCCTTAATTTCACTTGTGGATTGAAATCAGTGCAATCATTAACCTGTTTGAAGTACTTTGCTGAGTTAGGAGCTGAAACTTTGTAAAGAGATGAAGGCAGATTGAACTCCAATAGTATTTTGCATAAACCTGATAAAGCTTGGAAAAGCAGCTTTGCTAGTTGACAGAAGGGTAAAATGCAAATCTGTGGAACAAAAGTGTCCCTTCGAATTTATGTATAAGTCACTCATGAGTGTTGGGAAGGCATAATTTAGCGTACTTTCTCTCATTAATAAATTCAGCCACTTGCAGGGTGAAATCTAGGAAAGAGCTGAACAATGCACAGCAACAGAACCCACTAATTCAGGAGAGAAAATAAAGATGACAAACTGCAGGGAGCCCTAAGCATCTTCTGAATATAATAGCCAAGATATGGATTTTTTTCTGGACACCTTGATTAATACCTCCTCCTCTTGTGTAAGGTGCCATGGGACCTTTCAAAAAGCACTTTCTTCTACAGAGCTTCTAACGGCATAGCTCTTCCTAATCATCTCCTGGAGCAGGATTTCAGTATTGACTTGGAAGAATACTATATACTAAATCACCAAAACTGTTTTCTGGAACAACTTGCTTTTATTTTGGTGATCTTCTATCCAAGTAATAGCACAGGCCAACATTTTATGACGATGGCCTGATTTCTTTTCTCTATTCAGTTTTGTTCTTAATATGCTTGTAGTTTTGCCGTCAAAGCAGATTAATTTTCACTCTCTGTTCACTGGCAGAGTCATTCGATTACACCACACATAAAACTCTGTTTGTGTGTGTCTGTGGGAGAGCGCACACGAGGGTGTGCACAGCTCAGCTATTAAGAAGTTGGCCCACTTGCCTGTTTTTTGATTTTAGCAAAAATAACCATCTTTAACTTGCTCTTGATTTCTCCCTCAAGCTGTTGTGCAAGCTAAGATAACAGCTGCTTTTTGGAAGGAAAGCCTTCCATGCCTGTTTTCAAACTTTCCACGGACACCAGCCTGTTCCCAGTGCTGATGACGCCTCACCTCACATTGCAGCCTCTGTGCCATGAGGAGGTCACGGGAAGACGCGGCAGAAGCAAGGGGATGCTGCCAGAAAAAGAAATCTTCAGCAGAATACAGCCTCAGAACTGGTGGATGGTATGAGCTAGCAATGCAGCTACCACCTTACAACAGGATAGCTTAGCAGACCAGACCAGAGAGGTGCTGTTCCTTTGTAACACTTCTCCACTTCGCTGAAGGATTAGAGCTTTAAAGTCAGTGGAAGCAAGCAAAAAAAATTGCTCCATATACCATATATTCAAAACAGGCCATATAAGACTTCAGATTTTAATTCTGTATCTTTTATTCTATATTCTGATTGTGTAGGAGAAATCTGATTTTTACTTTTCCTGATTTTGGATACTTATGTACCTTTTTTTCCAGTGGATTAACCCCATTCTCCATCTGGAAGCCCGGGATTGCACCATATTTTCTTTGCTATTACGGTCAGTTGGAAATTCTCCAGCCCCGAAAGGGCCTGTATGCCCTTGGCTTTGGCGTTTGGTTTCTGTTCCCTGCTAGTAATCAGGGTTAATTCCTTTACCTGCTGTGATGACTTGTGTGCTTTGAATTGCTCTAATTTATACAATGCTTCTATCACTGCACCAGCCCCCGTATCCTATGGCAGGCACTCCAGTAGCATCTTGCTCTGTGTTGCGAATACGAGAAGCACATCCTAAAATATGCATATCTCTGCTTTGCTTTTTTCTCCCATGGGAAGGATGAGTGCGTGCAGTGTGTGGGTGCACCAGTTACCTGGTTTTGTGTCTCCTCATCCTCCAGAGAATGGTCTCTGCCATGTCTCTCCTCAAAGTGGATCTTGATTTTTCCCATGAAAACCAGGGAAATACATTGGCATCACCTTTCATGATGTATATAGCTTCCTTTGTACAGTCTGGACAATAGAAAAAAGTAAAATTTGCATGATCAAGCAGAAACCTAAGGATCTATTAAAGCTTGAACCTTCCTCTCTCCCAGTAATCTCCTTCATATGTAAAAAGAAACACCCATCCAAGGATAACAAGTACCTTGGAATGGAGCAGACATTGCCACATTAGACATAAAGATGAAATCAAAAGGTTAAATGATATGAGTGTTAGAGAGCCAAATATATTAGGGTAAATAATAGCTACAAATTACTCCAGTCTCTCAGGAGCAACAGGCAGTATGTGTCGCTTTGGTTCCTGCCAAGAAGACCATTTAAGAAGGGTAGCAAAGGGAGAAGGAAGCTGTATCATGGTGAACTGAGGAAGATGATATGGAAAGTCATCTTTCAGGGCTCTTTTACAGGAGATCAGATGACTGATACCAGCTGATGTATCACAGAGCTACTTGAAAAATGCAGTGGGTGGTAGATCCTCTAGATCCCCTCTTGAGGCTTCCACTTGGACAAGACATTACTCATTCACCAACCCTAAAATAAATGAGATAGATAATATGCTGAAAGTCAGAAGTATAAATTCTCATATTCACTAGTCCTACTTTGTCTCTGTAACAGGACCCTGGAATGGCTGTAAATTATTTTTAAATCCTTTTATCCTGGCAGCACCCGGCCAGGCATTACCCACATTGTTGTAAATGAGGATCAGGTGCGTAGCTTTCTGCTGAGGAGGGAGCAGCAGGGCACAGTGGGCAGTCTGTATCAGAAGCACTACCGGTTGCTCAGTTTCTCAGCCAGCTTTTGATTAGACCCCCAGTAAGGGATACATGAAAGCAAATAACTGACCAGGGTCTGAAGGCAAAAGTCCAATTAATGCTTGGATAAGCAATAGGAAAAAAACAAGATCCCAGGGCTTTGGTGCTGTTTGTGGTGAAACATTTCAATTGTGAGACGACAAAGGGTACTGTGGATATTTGGAGCTTATAACATTTAACATACTTACCCTGAAAAAAGGGTGACTTTTGGTGTGTCTTAAATCAGTGAGCAATCTTGTATGTCATGGAAGCTGGTAGATACCTTGTCTAAGGATTAAATGAGAGAACAGTTCAATGTGCCCCAGTTAAATGGTAGTTGATCTGATAGGGTCTACCAACAAAATTGAGGGAGTATCAAACATAGGAAAAGGCAAAGGGACAGTAAGTTTTTCAAGTGGTTTTGACTGGCAAGAGGCTTAGAGGGGTGAGTAGGAAGGCTCCCCACTGCACTGAGGGAAGCAGGGCATTTGTCAGTGTTTTGTAAGAAAAATCAGACAATGGTAGAGAAAGTCTTGACTAAAATGTTAATTTCTCCTCCCAGGAGAAGCAATCTACAACACCCAGAATTGAGGTTAAGCATCTGGGCTAATCGCTTGACCAAATCCTACTGAGCTGGGAGAATTAAAAATGCTGACCTGGGAAGCTTGCTGGGACACTGGATTGCTTTAAGCAATAAAAATGCTATGCTACAGTATTCTTTTTTCTTTTTTACTTCCCCCTGCTTTCCAGCTTCTGAGTAGTGACGGTGTGAAATAGCCTGTCAGCAGCAATACAGAGGGAAAATCCTGATGGCCCTTTGGTTTATGAAAGAGCTTCTACAGTGCCATTGCCCCTGGTAGTGGAGGACCATAACCTGCAGGACAGAAGGTCTTTTTGAAGTCTTTGCTCCTATGTAAAACTTTCTAGATACATCTCTTTTGGAAAACTGGACAGTGAGTAAAGAATTTTAATTTAAACGGGAAACAGTACATGAAGTTTTCTTTCTGATGTCCATACCCACCCCCGGTTATTCCTGCGAAGTGGATCAAAACCCTTTTGCAGACACACGCCACGTTGCACAGAGCGGCTCTGGTGTCACAAGAGTAACAGGTGAGTTTTGCACAGCCGGAGGAGCGCAGCCCTGTGGAAGTGTGTCCCCTCCCCTGCTCGTCACCCACATGGCGGGGCCGTCATCAGTCACAGCCCCTAGGCTGTGGCTCTTTACTGGGAGAAAATGAGAGAAAATGACAGGAGAGAGCTGAGCTTCCCAGTGTGTTACCTGCAAATGGCTGAGCAATGAGCACACACTACTTGGCAGAAGGGAACTGAACAAGCAAGGAATTATCAGTGCATTTGGAATGTTTCCCATTTAAAAGCAAGACATGCATGTGTTTTCTATGAACTTTAATTGGCAGAAGGGACAAATGAATGCCCTGACATGGATGCATTCAGCAAGGCCTATCGTGTTTTAAATATGCAAGAATATTTTGGAAAAGACACACACACACACACAAAAAAAGCTGTCAAAGCAAAGGTGCATGTGGAAGGGCTGCTCTGCCCAAAGGCAAACATCTCTTTTTCTTTCCTTGTTCTTATTTTATTTTAATTTTTTGCCCCATTCACAATGGGTCTATATGACTGTTTATTTGTCTATTTAATAAATAATGGAGCTCCTGCCTCATGCAATGCACAGCACTTATGCAACTGTCTGAGTGCCAGAGGTACTTTCCCAACAGGAAAAGGCAGTCAGGAGACCTAGGGCAGTTTTTAAAACTTTGCATATCCCTTCAGTCAGACATACCTCTCCTCCAGCTACGCACCTTGAAAAGAGTAGGATTTTGTCCCTGGGGACACAGCTTACTCTTTCTCATCTTTCCTCTAATTTAAACGCTATAATCATATAATCAATAGATCAAAAATGAGTGGTTGCTGGGTAACTGACTGTAGGCAAATTATTGCCACATAACTGTACAGAGCACAAGCTATCTGAAGTGTCCCGGGTTATATTTAGCCATTGGAGAACTGGCTTTTCTAAAGAAAAAGAGAACTTTTGCCTGGAGTTCAAACTGTTTTTGAGTGGGGCTGTAAAACAGTTTAGCTGGTTTTCCTCTCCAGTTTGTGGTTGGTAGTACTCCAAGCTTTCATACCGTTCTAGATACCAAACTATCTATTTCTACCACTTAATGAATCAAACTCCCCAAATGCCTTGAGAAAAGCCTCAGAACTGTTAGATTTACTGTTTTTCTTTGTCGTCAGGTATTTAGGACTTTATTTCTTATAAGATGGAGTCTAAGTTCCTGGTAAGTGCAAGGAGGAAATGGCAGCTAGAGCCAGAAAGCAGCAGCAATCCTGTCAAAGAACTGTTGTTCCTGAGACTCCTTACTTATTTTCTGGTCCTCACACACGTGTCGGAGGCCCGAAGGCTGGTTTTACAAGGCCAGACCAAGGCCAGCAGATACAAGAAAGCTACTTAAGTAGTGCTGTAGCATTTACCCTTGTTCTGCACTAGCGCTTGATACCCTTGATAATAAATACCATATTGCCCTCTGATCAGCATACAGCATACAGCTGGGAACTCCTCAGGAGCTCATAGTTAAGATCTCTAAAAACCTCTGCTACAGAAAGCCTCCACAGTCAGAGGGAGAGAAGGAATTTTGGGAATCTCTGTGGGGAGAAAAGTAAGTCCCTCATGTCAGGAGGACACTCCTGTTCTGGCCCCAGAGCACTGCTGTTCCCAGCAAGGGGAGCCCCAATCTCATCCCAGGACTGAAGTCCTCACAAAGACATTTTCCATACCCATCACTGCTCCATGGCTCAGTAACACTCCACGGAAGAGCTTTGGATTATTTAACCACACCATCCTTTGTAAGGGTTAATAAAGTTAAGAAAGCCACGCGTAGAAATGCATTTTGGCCAGGCTGTCCCACCTTGACCAGGTCCAGGCTCTCTACCTTGCTGGCAGTGCCCTCAGCCACCCTACCTGCAGGCAGCTGACCAGCTAGGTCCCATCAGATACTGCTCTGCATGGACCAAAAAGTCCTGGAAGGCTCAGGCTGTGGCCCCCACCTGCTTGATACCTCTGAAATGACTGTGTGCCCCTGCTCCAACTGGCAAAGTCCCAGGGCATGCCCCGAGGCACAGCCTGGCTCTGGACTGCTCCCAGAAGAGGGTTTGAGTTGGGCCACTCTGCTTTGCAGAGAAGGACATCTGTGAACTGCGCCGTGAGGACTGGAGAGCCACCTGCTTTATTTATTCATCTTTATATATTTATTTATTATTCATTCATTTTATTTATTAAAATAGGCATAGCTACAGAGGCCAGAAAGGCCCAGCAAAGGCATTTCAAAAGAGGCTGCATGTGATAACCTGTGAAGGTAAAAAGAGAGCCTTTGCAAACTACAGACCTTGGGAGTTTTATGCTGAGAGAGAAGGAGGAAGGCAGAACCCACTGCTGCTGCTGTGGGAGCAAGGAGAGCAGCGTGGCTGCGTTATCTGGAGGAGACCGCGTGGAATTTTCCTATGATTTAGGCAGCATAACATGCCGGGACTGCGAATGACTGGAGGCAAATGATTCATTGTGCTAAGTACCATACAGTCAAGAAAACAGATGTCCTAGCTGGACGGGGGACAGAACAACACATTGTATTTAGTAGATTTATCAATAGGATAATGAATATTTTGTTCAGATCATTGAAAGTTTTTTTTTTAAGATCCTAAAACTTTTAAGTAGATAGAGCATGAAACCCTCCAGTAGCAGTTACCAAAGTCCTTTCCAAACTGAAACTTTAACAGCATGAAAAATAAGACTTTAAATCTGAGTATGCTGAGATTATTACCCAGTTCTGTGCGGCTGATTCATACCCATACATTGCCATTGATACTGGTGGGATTGAATGCATCTGAGTATATTGAATGTACGGCCCAGTGATTTTGTATTGATGTAGAAAGCAAAGGGCTAAATTTAAAGTTAATATTGGCTGGAACAGGATCCTGTTTTCTAGTGTTATTTGTATAAAAAGTGCCATACACCTAGGGGAAGAGTGTAATATTTGTGCCAAGATCTTCACTCCAAAGCCTGATAGTGCTGCCTGTATGCCTGAACCTAGTCTGGTCCAGCAAGCGTAGAACCCCACTAAATATTATGAGATAGCACCTGCTATCTGCTAAATACCAGTTCATTGGCACCAAAAGTTTTAATTACTTTATGGAGAGGTAGCTGAGGGTCTCCTCCAACCTGAACAGAGCAAGGCAGGGGCTCACAGGGGCAAACAAGGGTGTGTGTCTGTGGCCTAGGTCTCGTGCAGGTGGCTAGTAAAGGGTGTGCTTGGCTCCCATCTCAGAAAGGGTGAGAGTCTTCATAAGGACGTTCAGATCTGCCTTCTTCTGGGATGTGTCAAGACAGACCCAAGCTTTAGTTACAAACCAAATATCATTTATGACCTGAAAATTAGATAAAATGTGCTTTAAATAGGTGTTTTTCCAAAGGACTCTCTGCTATTGACAACCCACAAAATGCCTGGAAAGCTGCATCTTAAGGTAGCATTACATGCTTAAATCCTTCCTTCCAAATACCCTCTCTGCTGCTTTAGTGCCCAGCTCCCCATCTGGCACGCAGATCTCTCCTGGATGAGTCAACTTTTGAAACTATTGGTATTCTTGGAGCTGTGGGGAACTAGAGGATTCAGTCCTACATGTAAAGCTCCTTAGGAAGTTACCTAAGCAAAAGACACACTGAATCAAAGTCATTGTGTAATGGCCTGTGGGATCCACTCAGACTGTATCTATTGCTGGTATGCTTACATCTCGTGGTCCAAAAAAAAAGAAGCGTTTACCTAAGGAAAGAAGTAACCCATGCATGTTCTTTTTTTTTTTTTTTCTCTCTTTTTTTTCTTTTTTCTTTTTAAATAACAAACAGCCACAAAGCTCCTCACTTTGTGAGCATTATTGCTGCCATGTATTCTAATGAGAGTACCCAGTACAGAGAGCGAATACAAGGCTGTGAAGTCTGCTTTTGTCCTGAGTAGATGGTGACTTTAATTACGCAGCACATCCCAGCGTTGTTCCTCCATCCAGCTCACACCAATTCCTTGCTGCGTAACTGGCAGATCTGTCTACGTGTAGGTACGATGGCTGCGCTCTTGCTCTACTCAGAACCTGGAGTTAAGTCAATATGGAGATAGCGATCTTAAAATAATAAAAATAAAAGGAAGTCATGCAGATGATCAAGTTTTTAGGGGAGTCAGTGGAGGAGGTAACAGCAGCTAAAGAAGACTGTGTGTTAATCACTCCCCATGATAATCCTGAAAATATCTGACCAAGACATTATTTTTAATCTTTATGGGTTGAACAATCGCTGCAGGGTGCGTTTAACTTTTCACCTCTGATGGAGCAGCCGATTCCCAGAGTTAAAGATCTTCCTGTTTATCCTTTCAAAGGAATCTAGCTCTGTTTCATCCGAGGAGTGCACTGAGCAGAGTTAGCTCTGCTGGCAAAAAAGAAAAATAAAAAGAGGGGGAAAAAAAAGTCACTGTTATTGGCGTGAGTTGATTTTTCCACTTGAAAGGGAATCTTTGCCCCTTTCATGACTCAATGTGTTTCATGCATCCCACCCCCCTGACAGAGCATTCAGGCTTCAACAAAGGAGCTGAAGCTCTATTTCATCCTCACCAAACAAGGACAACTTGTTTAAATGCCTTTCCCATCCTGGAGAAGCTTGTTGCTTGTGACTGCCTAAAGACATGTCAAATTGGGTTAACTGCTGTCTCGTTATTATTGTAAACTGCACTGTCTGATAATCAGACTGGTTGAGATAAGCCAGTCTGCTGAACAGGCAAAACACTGGGAAATCCCACTGCAGGACAGATTATAGCAAAGCGGGGCATTGTTTCCAATGAAAGTCTCCATATGGGATGTTGGCAACTGCAGGGTATGTGACTGGCAATACCCAAGATGGTCTGATTGTCAGCATCATAACACATTGTTTTCTGCCTCTCTCAGGGGTTCCCAAATGTGACAGAGAATCCCACTCCTGACAGGCAGACAGTTGCCACGACTATTCAGAAGATTAGAATCTGCCAATGGCAAGCCATTTTAATTCCCTTGCAGAGAGATCAAAGCAGAGAGACCATGCAAAAGCCCAAGTTCCAGTGGCCTGAAATAGCACACAGATTTTGGGTGAGGATTAGCATCACTCAGGCTGCTTGTTACAGCTAATGCATTTGGGGAGCTGATCCCTTATTTCTCCTTTCTCCCTCATCCCTCTTTCAGGGCTGAATATTCACAGATGCTTTGCTCCACTTTGAGGAGATGGTCAGAGGAGGGACCAGGTTTCCAGGAGAGCCTATTCAGGGCTGTATAGTGTCTTCCACATGCCTCTGAAAATTGCTCAGGAAAACGTAGATCACAAAACACAGAGTAGCATGTATGGAGAACGGTAACTTGAAAATGTGAGGACATGGACCTACTTCTCCCATCTCTGCTTAAAAAAAAAATATTCTGTTGATGACAAGATGGGACATTGCTTCTCAAAAAATAAGACTTCAAAGACAGCAACCAAAAAAGGCATCCACAAATCTTGGACTACAATACTATTTACTTCTTTGTACTTAGGGAAGAAAAAAACTTTCCCCCAGTAGGTCACACCATATCACTGTGGAAACTATTTCTGTCAGCTACAGCACCTCTCCTTATGTCCTATACAGTGAGATGGGAAAAGATGGAAAGCATCAGCAGACGCTTTGTGCAGACCCTTCTCCTGGCCTTGCTCTTCCCACTGTGAAATTACTCAGCTCCAGTTTGACATCTGCAGTCATGAAGATCCAAACTACCTGTCTGCTCAGTGCACCAGATTTGGGTTGCTAAAATACCTCTGGACTGGCTGTCAATGAGAAAACTTCCAGATGGTAGTAAAGGGCTTCTCTGCATGCACGACGTTACTGTAAAAGATTAGATTCCCACCTACTCTGTCAAGCTGAGGGTTCCAGCACTTTGCATTTCTTACAGATCAAAGGCAGTGATGAACCCAGAGTATTTTGATGTCCCTTCTGAATGGGAATATTCTTGTGGTTCATTGGGCCTAACATCTTGGCAAGGAACAAATTCAGACTGATGTCCCCAGAGAACACAGGATTTTCCTCCACTGCCTTTATATAGAAAGAAGCACAGAAAAATGTTGAAGATGTATGCAGTGATAAACCACTAAGTAAATAAGAGATAGAAAGAGAGAGGCTGGGAGAAGGCATTGCATGTCTGGGGCGCTGAAGCAGTCCGAAGACAGAAAGAGCTGGTAGCATGGTTGATTGTGCATGTGAGTGCACGTGCTTAGAGAGTACACCTCCAGCTTCTCTGCTTCCTCCCTCCTCATCCACAAATAAATCAAAAGTTTTGCTCATGTTGTCTGCAGACATCATGCTTTGCACCTCCTGCCCTCCCTGAGAGGACTAGTGCAGGAGTTTGGTCCTGGCTTTTGATACGTGCACATGGATAACATGAACACTTCCTTCTGTACCTGTCCGTGTCCTTCTTCTCCCAGGGATGGACCTGCAGGGCGCTCAGCAGTGCCCCGGTAGAGGTGTCCTAAGTAAGGTGCAGACAGTGCCTTGCAAGTGCAGAAAAGCGGTTTGCCACTTTAAACGGACAAACTGAAGTCTGCTGGATAGACCTTTCTGATCTAGTCACTAGGGGGTATATTACTTCTTCGTGTGAGTGCACTGCTCATGTAATATTTGTAGGAATTGCATGTGTTTGCACCAAGAGAATAATATACCCCTAAGGAAACACAAATGGCCCTGAAATCTTTCACTACATCACCACTGTAACTTCCAGAAGTCCACTAGTTCGCCAAAGCTTGGATTTTTTTTAATCCTCAAGTATACTTCAAGTCCTCTCCATCTTCTTCATGCTGACTCCTTGATCTGTCCCTGCAGCAAGGCTGGCCACTCAGCCCAGCACCTACAGCAGAGGAGCAGAGCAAACCTTCCTGCTCTTTTCACTGAACATGACACTGAAAAAGGTAATCCAAGCCACAGTCAAACAAATGGTGCAGGAAGCTGTATGGTCAGCCTTTTTGCTTCTAGGTGGTACAAAGCTGCATCAGGGGAGGTTCAGGCTGGGTGTTAGGAAAAGGTTCTTCACCGAGAGGGTGGTCGGGCACTGGAACAGGCTCCCCAGGGCCGTGGTCACGGCACTGAGCCTGCTGAAGTTCCAGAAGTGTTTAGACAACTTTCTCAGACACATGGTCTGATTTTTGGGGGGTTCTGTGTGGAGCCAGGAGTCAGACTCAATGATCCTTGTGGGTTTCTTCCAACCAAAGATATTCTGAATGCTGGTTTTGCCCCCTCCTCCATGTCAGGCGGTGGTGGGACCTCTCTTATTTTCATATGGCAACTCTTCTCCATTTACATTAGGCCATACTTGAACATCCCCTCCCCCCCGACTTTTTTTTTTTTTTTTCTTTTTAAATCTTCTAAAGCCTCCCTGGATGTGCAATGAGAGAAGCTCCCAGATTGTTTATGGTAACATTTGTTGGCCATAAGGTGCCTGCAGAAAGTGCAAACTAGAAGTTCAGTATCTGTAAGACAAAACATCAAATTTATGAAAATTTCCAAGTCAACCTCATGATTCTGACTCACAAGGACTAGATATCTGGGGTTGGCAATGTATGCAAGCTCCTTTCTGCGCCGTCCACCCATTGTCTTTCACTCTGTCTCTGGCTCCAGCTTAACAGCTGCACCAGGAATTTGCCACTTGGGCTCACTGTTGCTACTGCAATCATGGTTAGCTGATTTCAAAGGGGGGTAGTGGTCTGGGTACAAATTTCTATGGCTATTTTTAAGCTGTGTGAATTGCCAATAAACTAATAGCTGGTGATTTCTGAGTTGCTGATTTGTCTGCATGTTCATAAGCAGGAACGCAAACTGGCTCCATTTTTCCAATTCAATTTTGCATGCTCTTATCCTCTGATGTGGACTAGGGGCCCTGCTATAACTCAATTTAATTTGAAACAGCCAGCCCATTAGGACTGGAAAGCTGACTACTGAGTCACTTATGTTCAGAACATTTTAAAACGCCACTCCGTCCTGGTACTAACCTCACGATGGCTTCATGCCACCCACTGGCAAGATGCGGCAGGCAATATGAATAAACAGAATGTGTTTTTCTAACATAAGATGTGCTCCCTGGGGGAATTTAGGTCAGATTCTTACCTCAGCAGAACTTGGTCTAACTCAGTAAATTTTCATGGTATCATGCTGAAATGATATGTGTGCAGTGGAACGAAAAATGGTTTCTTGGAGATGGGCTTCAAGCCTTCCTTGTTGACAGAAGGTGCAACTTGCCCCAGCACAGGAGGCCTGTGCAGCAGTGCTGGGCAGTGAAGGTGGCTCGAGAGGCAGCAAGCCTTCCTCTGCACAAGGCAAATTAAACAAAAGATGAACTGTGAAAGTAACTAAGAAAATATTTTTTTTTTGAATTGGCAAAAGTCCAAACCATGTTATGTGAATGTATTCTAATTTAGCTCATTCAGCCTTTGATGTCTCTAACAACGATCCCTAATATGCATTTCTAGGTAAAATTTTTGAACCTCTTGAAAAGCCAAGAGCAATGAAACCACCAGGAAAAAAGAAAGAGAAAGAGA
>VXAL01000841.1:31527-42857 GCA_013399475.1 Chauna torquata | reverse complement strand
GTCTTGTTTGAGCAACTAAGACAATAGAATTACAGAGAGTAGAAAGTTTGTGATTCTTTGGGCAGAAGGTTATCATTAGACATGAAGGAATAGTCGGCATGCTTGGAGGCAAGGATACATGTTGCAGAATACTAAGATATCATCTGTTTCCACTTCCTAGTGTACTTCTCTTGACAACAACCCCGCTACCCTCCTTAAAACCAGAGGTAAATAAATAAATCTCTCTGCAACTAATAGATCAAAAACATGCAAAGATAAACTTTATGAAAAAGCCTGTGTTTAGAAAGATTTTAATGGAGAAAAGTACTGTTCCTTGTTTAAGGGAAACACCATCATTCTATCTGGTAATTACACTTAGATCATTTTTAAATGTACAAATGCAGAATACTGGGCAAGTTTCATTTAGAAAAGAAACCTTACAAAAAAGTGCAAAATTGATCTCATATGCTTTTAATTCTATGAACCAAAACAAATAAATAAATCAATCTAAAGACTCTAAAGGATATGTCCAAATCCTATTAAAGTCCTTTTAGACTCAAAAATCTCCATATTTTTGGCATTTTAGCAGCTGCGTGTGATCCACAGAACAATGATGGCAATTGCCACTTGTGGAACATAGCTACCAGGTGGTGTTTCTGACTACCCTACTCTAAATGGCATTTGAACATGCTGAATATTACCTGAGCACTAGTAACCTTCATCTTGAACTTTTCATGAGATTACACATAAATGCACTGGCGATAAGTAAAACTTTGCAAAATACAAAATCTTTTATTTATCAGCAAACATTATTTGGCATTTGCTTATTGCTCTAGGAAAAAGATCCAGCAACAAATAGTCTTAATGTAAGAAAAAAGCTTTATACTCAATATTTCCTAAGACCAGAATCTAATGTCACTGTACAATTCTTTAAAATAGATGTTCAAAAGGAATTAGTTACTACAGTTGAAGAGGAAACCATTACAAACTGGTTCGTAATGCAACTGGAGAAACTTTATATTCTAATTCCTGAACAATTAAAATGCAGAGAGCCAAAAACAGATTTGTAGTTGAGCATCAGCTTTTAATATCAAAAAAGTTCTCCGTGTACCAAGGCCCAATGTGAACCAGCCTCAGCTGCCTCTCTTTACAAGCATGTTATTTGTAAATATTGCATATGTGCCTACTAAGGCAAGCTATGATAGACTATTCAGAGGCTCATCAACTGGTTGCTAGGGATTGACAGATAGCAATAAAATCCAAAGACTGAGTTTAAAATTCAGTACGGAGTACAATGGTTTTTAGTTTAAAATTGCCATCAACAATTATCATTTATTTAAATAAAATAAAAGAGGAGAGTCTCAAAAGAACTGTATGCATATCACCTCTACCTTGACAAAAGAAACATATTTTTTAACTTGATACATCGCAGACAAATCACAGTAAGTCTCTAGTCACTTCAGTATAGTAGGGGAAGAAAGGGGGAAGTTACACATTTTCAGCCACTAACAATTTAAAATTAAGACAAGAACAAATATTGTTTCTAAAAGCGAAAGACAGGGGGGAAAGCTACTCAGCTTGTGGAATAACAATATTGTTAAATAGAAATGGTTGTTTTCTGAACACAGTCATTTTATAAAATGTACAGTAAAGCTTTTATATGTAAATTACCCAAACTCAGAAACCTTTCACTTCAAATTGAACTGAGAATAGCTTGAAGTAGAACACTTTGGTGAAAACGTGCTTAAAATGAACAAAATCAAGAACTAAGGTGCACACACACTCTATCAGTGGGAAAAAAAAAATCCTCGTAAATAAATATTTGATTGACGCACTGCTAACAGAAAAAGGAATAAAAAATGTTTTCAAATATATTTAGATAGCCTCTGTATAGGTGCATTTATTATTTTCTTTTTCATAGGTACTGATTAGATTTGGTAATCTATGTGTTTGGCCACCAAATACATAACCACATTACATGAAAGATTAAAACTACTACAATGGAAAATATAACACCTTATAAACAGATGTGATCACATTATCATATTTAAAACCTCCCATTGCTAACATACTGCAACAATGTAATTTCCCCTCAGCTTTTGAACTAAGATTCGTATGATTCCTTCATTGTATTTTTTACAATTAACACCTCTTAAAATAGTCTAATCATATATAGTGGTCAAACTTGTACAACTGTTCTTTACCAATCCATCATGCTGGATACTCTACGGAGGGGCTGCAGTAGGCTGGAAACTGCTATTACAAAGCTCACATGGATTTTAAAAGAAGTTTTATATTAAACAATTGTTGTATCTGCTGCTTTCAACAGCCTTAAGATGTATTTACCTTAGGGTTTTCTAGCAAGCCTGGGACCTCTAAAGATGTACCTGCTGGAAACGATAATTGACACGGACCATGTAATTGGAATGCCAGCTCCATTTTTTTTCTGTTATAAATTCCTGGCAATTTATTTAACAACATTGATGAAACTAGCTGTGATCCATATGTATCTGATTCCATGTGGCTACTTTTGATTCGACTGCCGTATCAGGGCCTTGCACGAATAAAAATGTCTTGTGGTGTACTCGCACCACAAGGGTGCTGTAGGGCTGACAAAAAGGTGCGATGAGGTATCTCACTAGGTGTAAATAAAGTAAGAGTTAATCATAGGGCAAATGTGAAGGAAGGAATGTGAGAGGAAAAGAAAGGCTATCCTCAAGAAAAGGAGACAGCCCTTATCATAAAGTAACCTACACATAGATTCTCAGTTTATTAAAACACCCATTCCATAGTAGTGACAGAATAATCTCTATGTAAGGTTGAGTCCCTAGTAAAATGATTTTGAATTTGCTTATTCACTGTATACTTCCTCCTGGCTGAATATGGAAATCTGATTTTATTTGATGCTTGGAAGTTAATTCTCCCTTTGGATTTGAACATGGCTACCAATTACATGAGTAAGAGCTATGGAGACATTTGTCCTAGGGCAAAGCTTGGTCCTTAATTTATCAGTTTGTGAGGATAGAAGACAAATTTAAGTAGTAATCAGTAACATAGACTGATGGACTTTTTAAGCTAAATAGCTCTCTTTCTCACATCAGCTAAGAATAAAGCTTGAAAAATTAAAAATCAAACTGAAAACGTTAACAAGTCAAACATTAAAAATAAATTTGGGCCTGAGTAAACTGTAAATGCAATGCACAATTCCCTTAGACTGAAAGTGTTAAATCTGAGAAGTTTTGAGTTAGACAGTCTGCACACATAAGTCCACGTATGTGAGAATATAAAAAATAATATCAGTAATACTCCCTATTTATCTCTACGTGTAATTATAACGCACAAATGAATATGGTACTACTGAATGACACCTGCATCATGACATAATTGTTTACAAATTTGAAACACAAGTACCAAAACCAATAATATCTAGGGCACTCCCAAAAAAGACAAACTATACATTGAATAGTTAATGTTTTCTCTATAAATATACATGGAGTATATTTTTTTCCATAAAGTGAAAAATGTTTGTAGTCTGGCAGTTTTATATCATTGTGCCTTCTCATGAAAAAAATGCCATTATATTAACATTTATAATCTCCTTGCCATTAAAGCACCTGCAGTGAAAGCACAGCTAAAAAGTATACTATGTTTATATTGGAGATAAGGCAACTTACTGTGACTGAAAAATAAAGAGGGTAGTTCACTCTTTCAACTTACAAAGCATGTATGCTCAAACTTATATGACTATCTTATTAGGCACTGGCAGAGTATAGAGGAAGATTGCCAGAGATTTAATTTCCACAGATGACAGATTGCACTCAAAAGATTCAAACAATGACATAATAAGCAAATGCTGAAAATGGCTTACATTTAAAACAATTTTTAAAAAACGATCCTGCAGATTCTTGCCTAGATTAACTGCCATGGGAGTCCGGTTCCATCTGCGCCAGCTTTCTGCAAACACTGACACCCGAGAAGATCTGAGGGGTTACACTTTAACATTGCTCTATAGCATTCTGTTTAACTTTAAAAGGACTTACTGAATGTTCCCCAAGACTTTTATTTAAAGCTAACTCAAGATTTAAAACAGGTGTTCATTTTAAAATTTGATAATATTTTTTATTTCCTTTTTTTGTGATGGGTATAGCAGACAGAGTCCATAGGGCTATTTTGCAATTCTTGTGTGTGTTAATTCAAGGCAGCAACTCTGTATAGCCCCACCCACCCTTCTCTCCAGAATTTTCCAGCCACCTGAATGAAAATAGTACCCACTTCTTCCTTTCAGCCCATGTGTAATGACTTTAAAGGCCTCACCATCCTCCAGGCTCACATGGCACGGCTATCACTTTGGACTGAATGAAATTTCAGCCTTTGCCCTTGTACTGGAGAGTGTAAATTTTTGGGAAAAACTGCAAAGTGACATGATTCATTTGAGCTCTGCTAGGTTTACTTATGTTTAGCCTGATTAGCTTTACTGGAAAAGTAGAACCCGGTATTTTATTTTGTAAATGTTTACTCCCTGAACTTCAGAGGTTTCTTTAGGGCTTCTGAAGCTTAATTCAGAGTTCATATGATGATCCATAGTCTTTTAGATTCGGTATTACCCAACCCCACAAAATCATCAGGAAAATTTAGCAATCTTGGTGCAAGATCTTCTCACCTGCATTTGCCACAAAGATTGATAATAATGAAAAGCCCAAACCAAAAAACAACCTGATTATATTTTCTCAGTCATCACAGAAGATTACTCACTTGGGGTGACTGAATGAGTAGAATTCCGAAAGATGGTATTATCATAATTACAAGCCAGAAACTCAAATGTTATTATACTCCTTGCTAACTGATATTTCAACTATTAATGCCAAACTCCATCTAACTCATCTGAACACTTTTGCACTGTCTCTCTTTCTATTGCTAAATGTGTGTACAATACCATGAAGGGGACTCAGGTATATTGCAAAGGTTACATTTTAAGATGATATGGGATGGATGCATTTGACTTTTTAAGTCTTTCTCACTCTACTTCAGAAAAGGAATCAGAAATCAGTGTGGTTTTGCTACACTGTATCTTTCAGTGAAAGCAGATGTATATTTTTAGCATGAAAAACGACTTATGAATTTTTGAACATTTATTAAAAGCAATACTGCATAACACTTCAGGAAATAAAACCCACCAGAAATCTTCTCGTGTTTATATCTAAAAAATTAATATTCTTTTCCCCCCTGAGTAAAATGATATATACAATGACAGGAGACTTAAATGCTAAAAGCACTTTCAATATTTTCAATCATTCTTGTATAAGCTGTTGTGTATTTCATTTCTTTTATTGGTAAATATGCAGTCTAACTTGCTAATAGAACACCTCTGAGTTAACAGCTTGATTTTTCAAGATAGTATTGTCAAAATTTTCCTACCAACAGTATTACAGTTGACCCTTCCCAAGGCACATACAGCTGAACTGTGGCTGCGTCACCATTAGGGAAGGAAACAAAAGGAAAGGATTCCAGTTCTCTGAAGAAAGAATACTTTTTGCTCAACATAGTCAAACATAGGCATTACGTACAGGAGTGAGGCCTTGCTAACCTTTTCCTGTTACAAAGGCAAAACCTATTAGACCGAAATGTATCTGAGAGAGCAAGACCCTAGCAATTAACAGGTTCCCAGTTCCCTTAAAGCACCTCCACCCATGAGCTGCCTTTCCCTCTAGCGACAGTTGATACCATGGAAGCAGAAATGTATCTGGATTCTTCAGTTCCTCTTGCCCCACTGCTGCATTTAGTTATTTTATTGCTTGAAAGAAATAGCATTCTGTCTTACTTTTATTCTACATTACTTTCTCAGGATTGCTCTGGGAACACCTCTTGGAATTGCATAAATATCCAGAATACAGATATTCCAGATAATTAAGATATCTATTGTGACATTCAGAAGAAACAAAGCACAATTAAGCTAGGACGACAGCCAAAAAAATTAGGAAACAGAAACAATCACAACTAAAATGTTTAAAAATTGTGCCCAGGAACAAAGTGACACCGACCAGTATAATTCCTCTCTCTTCCTGGTGGATCAAGAAACGGTGACAAAAAATGGTGAGCGTCCCAAAACATCCCCAAATGCAGATACTACCAATGCATTTTCTATTCTTCATATGATTTGAATATACACATGTATTCATAAGACTTGAAAATTTTTTGCATCATAATTCCAGATTAGAAACAAATACAGAGGCTGTAAAAAGTACGTTAATTCAATCTCTGTATGTCAATGATGCCTATGCTAAAGGAAGAAAACAAAAGAATTTAGGATACCTAAGGAGAAAAAAAATGTCTGTTTTTTTCCTGAAAAGAAACAAAAACATCGTAAATAATGTGAACAAATCAATAAGCAGTAGCACTGTAGCCATTTCACTCCATAGCTTAAAAGACCATATAAAGGGGCAAAACTGCTTTTCACCTGTGACACAGCCACAGAGGCTCAGCGCCCACCAGTACACACATAAAAGTGACAAGTGAGTTGTTGTAGTGAAGAGCAGAGGTATACAGCCTTTATCAGATGAGAGGGGATTTGTCAGAGATTAATAGAATTCCATTGTAATATCCATATCTCACAAAGGCATACTCTGACAGGGTCCAATTACTTTCAACAAGCTGGGCCTGCAACACGGACCCTCTGAACCGGAATGGCCCTCCAATCTGTATGCTTTCGTTCAGACAGATAACACCAACGTGTTTCTCTCTGTGATCACTGCCTAACTTAAATGAGTTAATCTCGTTTTCCAGATGAATTGTTATTTTGTCTCCCGCAGGCTGTGATTACCGGATAAAAGTATTGTGTTAACAGGAGGGCCAGGGTCTTTTCAGCAGTGGATTCCACATTCAGATAACCAGCCAGAGAGGGCTTTTTCTTTCTTTTTCTTTCTTTCTTTCTTTTTTTTTTCCTAATGTGAAGTAAGAGAGTGGCACTAACAGGAGAAAACTGCAAAATGACACAGAGATAAACCTTCCCAAATAATTATGTAACTTTGTCAGAGGTCAAAGGGGCAGTTTATCTTCATATTTCAGAAGAGCATCCCAATGAACCAATCCAATTTATCGACTACCTCTACATATTTTAAGAAGTTATTTGCCTTTCAGTTCATGCCTGCCCTTTCTTTCTCTAATTGCCTTTGTTTCTTAAGCCATTATAACGTGTTTGAGAAGTTCACATCAGAGGCTACCAGAATATAAATATTTGGAAACATTGAAATATATCTGGGCAGTATCAGACAACAGGAAGAAGAAAACAAGGCCGTGATTTCACAAACAGTTCTCTTAAGCTGATGAAGCAAGAGCCATATGGTGAGAGTTATAGTCTACCGCACATTTTTCTGAGATAATGTATTTTCTCAATGACAGCAGGGAGATTCTTCATTTCCTTTTCTAGATAAAGAAGAAGAAGCCTCACTATAATGCCCATTCTTAAAAACTATACCTTTGGGAGGGTTATCGTAGAAGCACACATTCAAACAGCTAGTTGTATCTTGACCACCAGGAAAATTCTTTCAGGGTCAAGAACGAATTGCATTTAGACCCCATCCAGGCAAACTCAAACCCATGAACAGTAGCAGAATTGCACTAACTTTGTCAAGTCTGCCTTTCACACATTTTCATCTGTACAGAAAAAAATGAAAGTATTATGTTGTTTTAGTATCCAGTGCCCAGAAGTACATAAAATTTGATCTCTGATTGCAATAGACTTCTCCAGTGGCTCTCCCAGTATGCCTAGATACAAGTTTCTCCTGAGGTGCATTATGTCAACAATTTGGAAACAAGATGCAACATCCGATAGTAGGCAATGCATCAAACACCGCCCATGACACACAGTCAATAAGCTTATGAAAGCTTCGTGATAGAAAGCCACAACTTTTGACTTCAAAAAGCCCGTATCTTCAACAAAATGTGAATGAATATTGGTCCATGATGTGCATCCAAAGCCCTCGGTGGCTGTGTCCCACCCTGTGGGACAGGTCTGCAGCACAGCAGACCCTACCAGTCCCAGGCCCTCATTTTTGCAGAGCCAGGGACCCAGTGAAGCCCGTCACAGCTTCCTTTACACTCCCGTGCCCACACTTCTGTTCACAGGGAAGGACACACTGTGGATGAAGTGAAAAGTAAATCAGAGAAATACCAGTCTCTACACAAATATTTGGACTGTCTTTTTTATGCAAAGAACAACTGACATCAGTAGATAAGAAAATCGTTTATAGGTAGTAAGCTAAATTTATGAAAAGATAACATGTTTTGGAGACTTTCTATATTACAGAGTTTAAATATTTCTGTATCTCATAAAGAAGTGAGAATCTGTGCACTTTGAACCACAGTCACTGCATCATTGTCTACCATTTTGATCAAGTTGGCAGTATCCCCACTTCCGGCCACAGGGCAGTAAATTCAACCTCTATACTGGGAACTAAGTTCATAATCTGTCATTTAAAGATCTCTGGCATTTTTCAAAATGGGTAGATGATAACCTAATGGTTCACATTCTCTTACAAAAAAACAGGCTTTAGGATTATGTATTACATATAACAGAATGCAAAATGTCTACATAGTGTAAGCAGTCAATCATATGCTATTTTTGGAGAAAAGCAAAGAAAAAAAATCTAAGTACTTAGGGTGTAAAACCAATGCTATAGACGAAACACGTCTTCACTCAAGAAGGTGAATAGAAAAGATGATTTTTGTAAGTAGGAGCCTCCCTCAGGTATACAAGGAATTGCATCTGTTTGCTGGGCAACAAAAACACACATTCCTCTCACCCCCACCCAGCACTGCAATTTATTCTACTTAGCAGGAGACAAGTGATGCAGCTAGGAGAGTGTGAAGTGCTCCTATGCATCATCATAAACAAGATAAGCAGGATTATTTCCTAAATTACAAACACCTACACCTGCAACAAATCACTGAGAGGAGCGGGTGATGCTGTGGGCGCAGCATGGGCACAAATATGTGTGCTTTTAGCAGGCTTTTATCAACGCTGCTGCTGCTTTAGAAGCAGGACGCTGGTGAGACTTTCCACTTACATGTTGACTTTGCCTTGTCTTTGTCTGAAGAAAGAAGGAACAGTATTTTTCTGCACTTTTTTACACATGTTTTGATTGCACTGCTTCTCTTGACTTAGTGGAAGAAAGGGTAGGCCTCAACAGAGATCTCAGAGGCCTTTGGTTCCCTGAGGGATGGCCTCAGTAGGAGGATTTTTTTGTTCTTTTTCTTGCTTAATTAACAGATCAGGTGTGGGAGTAATTATGAATAAACATCAGGCAATGTCATTTAGAGACTGGTCACTTTGACTAACCCGTGTTGAGTCTACACAGAGCCACACAAGGGATTAAGCTCCCAGCACAGCTGTAACCACGACTGCTCTCATCCTGACTCCGTTTTCTGTGCAGGGAACAGCCCTGACTTTCTGCTTATAATATCAAAATTCAGAGTTACCAGTGAATAGTCCTATTTCTGATCTCAATGGAAGCTAATACTGGTCCTCCTCACAATAACAGTCTTTTTCCAAACAAAGCCAATATTGGAATAGCAGAAATGATGCTAGTAAGAAGCGATGTGAATTGGTAACAAAGAAGCTTGATCAGCATGATGGAGACAGACAGTCACAGATACAAATTAAATCTCAGACGCAAATTAATTTCTTGTTCATTTTTCTGTACACCAGTGCCACAAAACACTTTGTAAAAGTTGCATTGAAGGTAGCAGGTGGAAATCATATTATTTCACAAGCTGAAAATATTCTCTGTGGAGAAATTTTAAACCCTTAAATTTTTCCTTTTCTTCTTTTTTTTTTTTAAATAGTGCATCAAAATACATGCATAGCAGATCTGTGATTTGCTACATGGTTTTATTTTTTAAATCACCCATCTTTTTTACTTGGTAGTCTTATAAACATAAAATTGATAAAATGGACAGCATTCTTTCTCAGCTAGCTTGCATCTCTCCCTTTTTGAAAGCTTCCTAAACATGCAAGCACTCCATAAAAAAGTAACTGGTGCATGCAGAAGCAATGCAGTTCACAAATGAAGCAGTATAATGTCAATGGTTTGAAATTGTTCAGTCTCAGTTGTTTTCCAAGTCAATGCACTGGCAGTCTTGCCTGAATGCAACTAGTCAATAGAGGGAAAATAAATAGAGCATTTCCAGAATTCACCCATCAGCACTGAAAAGTGTCTGCTTACTATTACACAGTTTTAACATGTCATAATCGTTTTTCACAGTAAAGAAACCTTTCTCATGCCTTGGACAAAGAAAGAATGACTACTTTAGCACCCTATACATTTCTTCTAATAGAAATTCCAAGCAAAATGTATTGATTATAGTATTGTAAATGGTATGTGGCATTAAAGTAGACTGTGAATCCTTTAAACTAATTTTAATGCTATATTATCAACAAAAAATTCTAATTTGGATATATAAAAGCAGAGACTTCTGTATTTGGACTTGATTTAACATCTCTTTAGGTGTCTGTACATTGTAAGAGCTCCCTGTAATTTCAGGTAGAGTTGAACACCACAATTTATGCACGCAGTATTATTCCCATAAAGAATTCTATTGACTCTTCAGTTGGATAAGTTTTGCTCACACAGGTAAAAGCTTTAGTGGCACAGCTATATGACTCTAAGCACCCATACATTAAGAAGCAGAGAGATATAACTGTCTCTATCTTTCTATCTTTTATTTCTCCCATGTCTGTACGATGTGCTATGTCAAATAGCACCACTAGGCTGAATACTACACAAAGAAAGGAAGCAGACAGGACAGCCACATTGCTACACTTTCCTTTTGAAAAAACAGGTTATGCCTGCCTCTCCAAGCATCTAGATGCTAAATTACATCTAAGGTGCTATTCCTACTTAGATAAGGCCCCTGCAAT
Source organism: Chauna torquata (assembly GCA_013399475.1). Lineage (NCBI taxonomy): Eukaryota > Metazoa > Chordata > Aves > Anseriformes > Anhimidae > Chauna > Chauna torquata. Next base: position 31,963 of record VXAL01000841.1, on the reverse strand, counting down.
GCCACATAATTATAGAAAGGATCTGCCATAGTCTGAAAAATAAGGAGAAGTATATATTTTTCAATCCTCTGCCTTGTTATCTGTCAACTGGATGGAAATCATGTGAAAAAAAAAATAAAAGGGAAAAAAAACCCTCCCCTTCAGACCCAAGAACAAACTAACGCCCATGGATATAAATGTTACAATAAAAGAGCAGGACAACTACTAGCAGAGCTTTTATAGCTTAACAGTATTTTGACAACAAATGTTCATATTTCATTTGAAATTTATGAAACCTTTGTGCCTGTAATCCCACAAGCAGCTACATGGTAAATGAAAGTAGCAGGCAGTCTAGATTAATAATATTTTGCTTCATACTGGAAGAGCATTCTAAGGAAAAGAAATCTTGCTTTATCTGCTCTCCCATTTTCCCTTTTTTTTTTTTTTTTTTTTGGTT
>VXAL01000841.1:1766-23804 GCA_013399475.1 Chauna torquata | reverse complement strand
TAATGGCTTGCTGCTGTTAACCTTTTAAAATAAAAAAATTGGGATACAAACAATGTATTTTTCCTTTGATAATTTCTTTGACTATTTTGCTGCTTATTGTGCCAGACAGACAACATTTCAGTGATAGCCAGTGCAATATAGCAGCATTAAATAAAATGTCCAAACTCCATCTGACTTACTACAATATATTACCTGAATTTTAAATTACTTTTCTTCTATTGCTCTGTTCTAGTTCACACCTGGAAAAATGACAGACTATAAACTTTTCTTTATCATCTTTTAACAAACTATGATTTCAAAATGATTTATTTATGTGAATTTTGGAAACCAGGGTCTCGTGACATGTTTGTATGTTTCATTTCAAACACGATGAAAGAACAGGAAATAAAAAACAAACTTTTTTTCTTTCTTACTGACTTTGTTCCAGTTCTTCCAGGCATCACACTTCTAAACTCAGGCTGCCACCAACAGACAGCACACAGACAATAGAAGGTGATGTTCATCTGCAATGCACAGATGTAAGTCAGCACATAAGGCCTCTTTTACTAAACAACAACTAACGAATATATATGAAATGAAAACAATGTAACTTTTATATATTGTATAAAGTGCCTGTGCAGAAGATTTCTGGGTGGATGGCACATCTTGAAATACATGTAGAAACTCCATATCTAAAAGAAGATTTTGTGTGACTGGAGATGCACAAATTTTCTTACAGACAACTTCTAAAAGTTAGACACTATTTAGATAAAGAACAATACTGCACCTTTAAGAAAATGTTATTTTTCCTGAGGCCCTATCAAGGTAAATTTCATCAGTATTCAAAGAATGAGCAAAGCACTTCAACAATTTATTTCAATAAAAGAAGACTTAGCTGAAAGGAGTATAAATGATGAGAACTTGCTTTAAACTGATTTATTCCCTGCAGCAATAAAAGGAATGTTTCTTCACTCAGCTGTTTAATATGCAAATATGCAGAGCATCCAGCTTCTGACAGCACATCATTAATAAAACCTTGCACTAAGCAGAGCTCCCGATATTTCATCCTGATGAAAATACATGATGATGATTTTAGACTGTATAATTTCAGAGTTGGAACAATGTACTTCCCAGTGATGGAAACTCAGCAATCCACAGTTCTAGTGTAGATTTTTTAAGAAGTTAATCAGTTTCTGTAAGAGGGAGACATCTGTTTACAAGAATTACAAATACAGAAAAGCTTGTAACCAAACACTCTCAACTGGACACTCCAAACCTTAGTTTGGGAAATAGTACAAAAAGAACCATATTGTTTATAGAAGAACACAAGAGTTGATTTCTTTTTTAATCAATTAATTCCTCACTTCTTTAACAAGCTTCATGTACTAAAAAAATCTACTTCACCTGTACTTCCACCAGCCACTACACAATCTGACAGATTTTCAGCAAATGTGGAAATTAATGCTATCCCTTAACATGAGTTAAAGAAGGAAGGACGGAAGGAAGGAAGGACAGAAGGAAGGAAGGGAGGGAGAGAGGGAGGGAGGAAAGAAAAGAATGGGTCTGCAATTTTACTTCTTCCCATCAAAAGCTACAAAGATGAACTCCTATATTTGATCAAGATGTAGAATTCCATGTCTTGTGTTTGTAGCCAAATTAAGTAAGTGCACATGCTTTATTCTTCATTGCTTGTGCTAAAAAACTTACATACATACGCTCTGTCCAAAGAAGTTTTTAAAAAGGCTAAACACCTATCAAATATTTGAAATAGAGAAAGGAATATTTACCAATACTTTGCTCTGAAGTCTTTCCAGTCCAAAGTTGGAAATTGGAAGCTGTACAGAAATGCTAAATTTTTCAAAGCATCCTTTTGTGCAGAATTGAGCCCAACGGGTGACCCAAAACATCCATTTCTATCTCAGAATTATTATTCACACAGACGATGTTGATCACTTTATAACATGAAACCTGAGGAGCATTCTTGCTTGCAATACTATGTGCCAATTACCACAGTTGTTAAAGTCTGGTAGGTTTTTGGTGTTGGGTTTTTTTTGGCTGCAATACTCTGCTCTTTTGCCACTGTACAGCTAGGTGAAACATAAAGAGAGACCCCCCTCTGCGCTGCAAGAACAAGAAAAAAAAATGACTTTGCGTTTTAATTCAAAAATATTTCTATTATGAATCAATCATTTAGCGTATTTCAAAGAAGTTTGAAGGATTTTCCTTTGAATTATTTCCCACTGGGTACCTAGGAAACAAAACATCTTCAGGGCTAAATTTCAGGGGAAGTCTTGCAGGTTTCAGTAAACTTCTCCTAGCCAGTACTTTACATGTTTCTGTTTTCTGTGCATGGCAATACTCCCTCATAACTCAAATGGGATTAACCAATTAAACATTTCCCAGTAGTCTCTAAAATAGCTGCTCTTGGCATGTTTTTTGCATGGAACAAACCTCAGCGGGAGGATATGATAGAAATCTTGCACTATTTAAATATAGAATTGGGACATCAAAGAAAGGGTTGTATTGAAATAACATGGATAATTAAGGAAGTGGAGAACAGTAATAACTGATTTACATAAAATGCTAATAAGCCTCTTGACTTGTTCGGCAATTTCTGCTTTAGGCATGGTAACAGTGGGTTCAAATTTGTGTACTAATTTTTTTTTTTTTCCTTTTCTTCCTTTTTCTCCCCCTATTTTTAAGCTCTCTACGGACAGGCTACTCTGTATCTGGCAACAAACACCTTTTTTCAAAAACAAAACCCAAATCCAATCAGAATCTGAATGGAAACTAGCGTAAAAGTTTTGTTCACATTTATATCCACACATGCATACAAAGTACAAAGTGTAAAGGCCTTTAATTACTTGTCTGCATGCGTATGGATTCAGATTGCATCCCTCCTAGTTTAGCTCACTTTCATGTCATGCTGAATAATGTGTTACAAACAATCAATGACATATTAAAAACATTACATGCTCTTCACAATTACCAGGCTTTAAAAACTTTGAAAACAACTGGAGTGTAATGGGAACAATGTGTTTCCATGGTGCTATGTTTCTTGCTACTTCGATGGGGTGATTAGGGCACTGCACCAGTGCTGTAGGTTATAGCTATTTTATACTGTACCCTTGTGCCATTTGCTTCGGTGAAGAAATTATATGCTCTGAAATTCTTGTTTTATTTTACTCTCCTAGTGATCTCTCCTCACAGTGCTACAGCAGCAGTGGCTTTGAGATGTGAATGTGAATGAGTGTCTGAGCTGTTCCTTTAGGACATGTCTGCGTATTGACCTTCAGCTTACCCTGTTTCCCTGTGAGCCCTCTAAGCATGATCCATCGCTTTCTCAGGCCATTCTCCCTTCACCCCATTGATGGGTTTCAGAGCTACTTAAATTTCAAAGTCCTGATGCGTTGCAGCAGTGGCCAGGGCTCAGCTTTGCTCACTTATAGATTGTACAAGGTCACAGTAAGGGAAGGGGAAAAAAAGCCGGAGCATTTATCAGGATGTATTGCTTTACTTTTTCTATCCATCACAAAGGCGATGATTCTATTTTAGTGAAAATCCATTGAACTCAGATCAAGTCAGATGGCTGTTATCATTGGAAACTCAAGAGCTGTCACACCATAATCGGTACAAATGATGAACACTGGAACGTGGGGCTTGAGGCCGCTTAATGGTCTTTAGTGAATTTTTTTTCTGTTACTTTTGAAACACCACAAAATCATTTTACTTAAGTAATTTCAATTTGAGAACACTAAGATTTTGTTATGCAAGCACAGCACAGCTGATTCAATTACAGACAATCTGACAACTACTGTGCAATTAAATGCTTTCTACCTGTGTGCCCTCTCCGCCGTAAGCACACTGATACATAAGTGTGGACCATGCACACAATCACAACCATTTGCTTCAGAACAGAAGCAGTTCTGATTCTGGTCATCTCCTGTGATACATTTTCAGCTTACAAGAGTTAATGACACCATGCAACATTAACAGGAACTTCTGCAGCAAAATACTGTTTTGTATTTTGTGAATGAGCTTTGGTAAAGCTTCTGTGTTCTGTGGCTACCCCTGCAAGAGGGAGCTGCGTGTACGCAGGACAAGGGGGAAGGAAGTAGAACTTCATTTCTCTTTTTCTTAATGACAAATAACTTGGTGGGTATTACATGTTAAAAAAAAAAAAGGGAACCCTAACCATACTTACAGGCACCAGAAAACTTTCACTACGTAGATATGGAATTAACAGATATTATTCAGTATGATTATAAAGGTATTTGAATTGCATCAGAAGCACGGTACAGGGGAACGCAACGCAGCAGGGTATAGCCATCACACCTGACAGAGTTCTTTCTTCCCGTCAGTCCAGGCATGCTCATTATTCTCCTGGTTATGTTTCCTTCTACTTTCTATCCGTCATGACAGACTCACCCTTTACTTACTCAATTTGATTTCATCATATGCACATAAGAAAGACTAGCTATCCCAGGTTCTAGGGGACCTTGACAGATAATTAAAAATGCCTCTCTAATTATGAGAAAAATAGCAACAGACAACTTTGCTGCACAGAAAAAAAAGCCATTCCACAAAATTGTTATTTTCCTACTGAAATGGCATAATAAAATAGTTGTCATCCAATTTTTGAAAGCAAATAAAAACCAACACCACCCAATCTTCCTCCCTTCCCACACAAACCCATTCCCCAGACAGATGATTACAGTGAGCTTCACAGGTACTATCAAACCTTTACCTTCAATACTCCCTCCTCTACCACACCCACCTGAATACGGTAGAGGAAAGCTGTGGTTATTGTGTAGAAACGTCCTAAGCTACTTGGAGCTTTTTACTGTTTAAAACTGTGTTTAGATCTTAGGTTTTGACCTCCTCCCATGGAGCCTGAACAATGCAATGCATTTTCAATGAAAAGTACCTCAAATGAGATTTCAGGAGGGAGGAAAGGGACAAGGAAATATTTCCACTGGATGATGGACAGTACATATTCATTACTATTATTATTATAAAGCACATATAGCACCTTATAGAGAGAACAGGCAAAGCTTCCGTGTTAAATTGGCAGATTTAAGTCACCCACCACTGCCACATTCACCAGGTTGGTGTGACCTCTCCGGTTACTTACAGTGGTTTCAAGGCTGTTCCAGTATGGTTTCAGTTTCTAGTGATCACTAGGAAGTGCACAATGGAAAAGAGAAATAAACTGAGTGCAAAATGGACTCAAGCCATACTTCCTTCTTGCTTCTTTCTTATCTGCTTTCTTTCTAGAGCAGCCAGTGCACTGTGCAAAATGTGCATGAATGTTTTGTGGTATAATGTAGTGGCTGTGCTGTGTCCTAAAGGTGTCAGAGTCACTGGAGTGGAGTCGGGACCATGTGCTGAAGATCTCTGTGCAACTGAATATCTAATATAAACTAACATTTCATATTTTGCCTGAACAGGGAACACAGACTTGTAGTTCCTCTCCATTTTCGCCCATCAATTCTTCCAGAAATCCGGAAGAACAGTGCACGGTGAAGGCTGGGCACAAACTCTGCAGGAGCACCTTTAAAACTCCTGCAGAGTGGCATTAATAAGCTTTAGTGTAATGGAGGATCAACCCCTATGCTCTGTGCTTCAAGAAGCAGAAAATCTTAAATAGACTGGTATTACATCTTCAAATCTTTTTTTTTTTTTTTTTTTAATAACTTTGGAAAGCTCTGTGTTTAAAATAATAGTATATTTTTCCTTAATGAGAAAACTACAACTTAAATCTTTGGTGTAATAAAAAAATTATGATAATTTTTGTGGATATTTTAAATGTCCCAAGTAACAGTTCATAGACTTTTAACTGTAGTCACCTGTGCAAACACTGCATGCTTAGGGGAGAGCATACAACACAGTAAGATATGAGTTATGATGTATTTGCAGCAGTGCAATGTCTTGGGCAAATAACCAATTTCCTCCTATGTTACAGTGGATATCCAGAAAGATGTAACAGCTACAAATATACTTCAAATGCTTATACTGACAAACTTTGTATTGCTCACTGATTTGCAAGATAAACAAAAAGAATACCCTCCAAGTGCTACATTGATTTAAAACATCCAATTATTACCTTCAAAATAGCATATTTGTTTCAAAACTTAGCATTGGCAATGCTAATACAGTCTCTACTATTTGCTCCTGCATTTGGGGACAGGCTGATGACAGAGCATGGACTAAGCCAGGGGACTGCAAATGCTCACAATTAGCAGAATGGTTTGTTCTGTATTTCCTTCACTTGAACTGTGCTATCACGCAGGTGAGGTCTGAAGAGACCTCTCTTCAGAGAGAAGTGCTGTTCAATTATAGTAGTAAGGACTAAGTTAATTTGTCCTCAACAAAATTTCTGATGTCACCTGTTTTGGCTAACAAGCCTTCCACCTCTTCTCCGCCTCCTTTTGACAGCTATCTCAGTATTGAGCTATTTGCAAAGGAGATGTTATACAAATCAGACATTTTTATTCTTTAAACCTCTTGTTTCCTACCCTATCCCAAAATTTTAATGCAGCTTTTCCTCCCTCTTAGGGGAAATATCTTCACCATTTCCAACAGCCCTGGTGTCTTCTGTTGTCCTTTAGGGACAGCGAGCGGCAGTTGGAGGCACTATTACACAAGGGCCTTTAATCCCTTTTTGCACATTTGCTGTACAAAGCCAAGAAATGGATACGCTCAGTTCAGGGCATGTGCTTCACAGGTCCCACTGCAGCACAGCAGGGCCTGACTTCACTGTTTTAATGTTGCACGGTTTTCCAAAGAGCAAGGGCCTACCCAGGTCTTTCTTCTTCTCCCCACAAAGTCAAACTTTTCAAGAATACATTTGTGAAAGTCTGAATCTCTCTGGCAAATATTGGCGCAAATGCTGACAATTCAGTCTCAGTACAAATAGAACCTCTCTCTCTGTGAAGTAGTTTAAATAAAAAAAAAAAAAAAAGGTAAGCAAAACAAATTGAAAGCCTTTAGGTTCTATTTTATACCAACAAAGACATGTTTTCATCATATTGCATTTACAGGTTGTGAATCTTAGTTGGCTGATGTCAGTAAAGTGCTCTGAAATCCTGATATGGTATTGAAGTTACTATAGAAATATGTAACACTTGTCATCGATTCACTAAACACAGTTCATAGGGAAACAGAAATAAAAGACAGAGCATGGATTCTGCAGTAAAAATATATACAGCGTTTCCAACAAGCTTCAGAAAATGAAACAACAAAAAAGGCCTTCCTAAACAACGTCTGTCAGACACAAAATTCACAGTAACTTCCATCACCTAAGAGGCGTTTTTCCTTTTCCATGGCTTATACTCCTTTCAGCTAGCAGGGGCGGTGGCTGTAGCAGCTGGTGCAGAAGCAGTGACACCTCTGCTTGGGAAGGGAGCATGGTGGGCAGCCAGCAGCAGCGCAGTGGGCACTCGCACGCAACGCGGGCCTGACATTATACATCCTCATCCCAAATAACAGCTTTATATTCACTTCCATCCACCGGAGGTGTCAGCAAGGGAAATAAAGTTATGTGGCAACTGCTACTGTATTTTACCTATCTATATAAATACATTTAAATGCGTGGGAAATAAGGTTAGGGGAGTGATCTTGAGGTATGGACTTCAGGCTAGCAATTCTCACATCATTTCAATTTGAACACTGCAAATCAGAGGAGAAACAGTGGATGACACCGATACACCTACTATGAACATCCACGTGGAAGAATTAAACCTGTTATGTACTTTAACACGGTCCCTGTCTGTGAACTGGGAACGCTTTTGTATTTAGTGTGCTGCCTCACAGAGCAGACAAGATTCTTAATAACTGGATGGTAGGAGAATTATAGCACAACTTTTATCTTTACTGTTGAATCTCTCTTTTCAATCCCTAATCTCCCTATGAAACAACTTAACAATGCTGCTATTAGGTAAGCAAGGGACCGAGTGGATGCAAATCCCCAGTGAATCACCTGCCTGCTCCTGCCTCAGCGCTGGGGCTCCCAGCCTCCACCTCGCTACTCAGCGCGTCTGCTCGTCCCCGCTTCCCAGTGGCACAGGCTCCTCTCCTCTGAGGAGATCAACCTCTGCACACCAGCACCACAAAACAGGGTGGGTTTCAGAGTCTAATTAACATTACTTGACAGCGTCCATTTTTCAACAACCTCCATGGTATTTAGACAAATCACATTACAGATTGGGGCCATATAAAGTATATGGTTAGCTAATAACATCGCATAGGAAGATGCACACACCTATCAGTGGCTCTTTGCCGGTTTGGGTTAGCAGAATTAGGGTATGAACTTGGGATCTCTCAGTGAACAGGTGCTACTATAGTGGTAAAAGGTCATCAAAGCAGTCTGAGTTGGAATATCCTGTAAAGGTACTGAAGTCTCTCATTCCTTCGCTATCTTTTGTCCCTATCAGGTTTACCTAATAGATGATCCTACCAATTCACATTGGCAGTCCTTTGTAGTGTAATGAACACTATGTGGTCTGATGAATGCAACCACTGCACAGAAAACGTCAGTTCTTTCATTAAGAAAACCTTCCCAAGTTCATTGTATTGAACCAGCACTCCAGCTATTAGGCTGATACATGACACAGTCAATTCCAGTTACACTTTAAGTGACTATTCATGTTCAGTGAATTCAATTTTTAAACCTAATTTATATATGTTTAGATGTTTACATGAATGCACATTTCTTCCAACTTACTCTTATATGCCTTTTTCAGAGTTTTCTCTTGGGAGTCGGTGGGGGGGGACGCGGGTGGACATGACACAGAGGGAGGAAAGGGATTGTATTTCCCAACAGATCCTGGAAATGCATAGCTGATGGAAAAGACGGAAAATCAAATCAGCAGCTTCCTGACAATATACTTGCATAGAACTCTGAATTGTTTGTAGGTAAAATAAGTTACAGTGTATGCATGCTTTCTGTTAAGTAAAATATCTGCATGAATTTATTTCAACATTGGCTATTGTTATTTCACATTTACTTCTTAGGACCCACTTTCTGACATTAGCCAACACAGTATCTCCTTGTATATAGTACTCCCAATTAGTGGCATGCAAACTTTTAAAGCAGATAATTAAAAAGTTAAGCTATTGCTGAACAGAAAGCATCAGTTCTTTCATTAAGTAAACCTTCCCAAGTTCATCGTATTGAACCAGGACTCCAGCTATTAAGCTGTGCGATGACACTGTCAATGCCAGCTATGGTATCAATTCAGTTCAAGCATCTTCTTATTATTGCTATTCTTTCTGTACTTTCTTTTAACTGACTTTGTTTATTGATAATTGTTAGAGGACCACTGGTTCCAAAAGATAGGTATCTTCTCATTATATGTATCCTCTACAGCCCACCGTAATAACATTATTTCTGTACAGATCATACTAAAGTCTTTGAAGCATTTACAGTCTGCACAAATCAAGATACAGTTCCTCAGAAATAAAAAATAGATAAGGTCTCTTCTTGAATCATTTGCATATCTAACTACAGAAATTTAGCTTTCTATACATGTATTCAAAAGGAACATGCTGTTTCCTTGTTTCGAAATATATTACAGAAATGTTTCCATTAACATGGATTGTTTTAAATTTAATATAAACTATTAAGTCTACATTTCTACAATGGAAAAAAAAAAGTTATATCCTGACTTCACCAGGTTTAACATGTTTGTGGACTAAAGCTCTACTGATTGGGAAGTAAGAATATCTTTCTTAATACTCCATTTCATAAGAGAAATTATAATTATGGGATGCAGGGAGTTTGTGGCTTGATATACTTTGCAAACAGAGAAAGGGATGCCCTTCAAAGTTAGAGGGTAATCATTATTGACCTTGTGCATTCAAGACAGCATAGCAGGTTTCTATATAAAGAAACTTACAGAGAGGTCATTGAAGCACTAGTGAAGAGACATAAAAAGAGATAGGACAGAATACTGCATCAGTTAAGCAAGTTAAAAATTTAACTATAAACAGATTCGGTTAAGTGAAGACAAAAACGCACGAACATTTTCTTTGTAAGCATCGTGCAAATTTATGGTTCTGCATTAAATGTTCATTATCAGTTAAGTAGCCTTTACAATGTAATTATTAACTTTTATTGTTTCTGCAAAGTTTTTTTCACTTGTTTTCCAACACACAATGTGAGCACTCTGTGGTTTTTGAACAAACAGGCATGTGCTTAGGGCTGGCATTGCACAGGCAGGACTTCGCATTCTGGTCTTCACTCCTTTACTCATTCACAGGGTGTCTGTTAATTCCTCTTTGTTTTAATTCACCTGTCTGCAAAACAGCTACCATAAAACCACCAGGCATCTCCCCAGGGTTATATGACACTTAGTTCGGCACTTCAAAAAGCACACTTAGTAGAGCATTTTGAAAGCATTGAAAGAAAAGCATTATGTAAAGAAAAATAAATTACTTTAGTATAATGAGGTTGTTTGGAAAATGTGCAGTTAAAATGCTCTGGTTAGGAATATTAAAACACCTGGGATACACAATGGCACAATGGACACCTTTAATATGCCTTTTTCCTTCAAACAAAAGTTTAAAATAAGCTGTAACACAGAGAAGGTCTTATTTACATGTACTTTCTGCTCCCATTTAATTAAATCACAGTCAGTATTATACAGAATTCACATTTTTTTTCTGTTTTCCCCTCTAAATAAAGAATAAAGAAACTGAAAGAGAAATAAAAAGAATGAGATCTTACTTTTTTTTATGTTTATAAACAGAGAAGACAAAGCTGATTACCCTTCTGCCACCTGTGCTAATTCTCTCCAACCTACAGCCTGACAATGGCTGTGTAAGCTTGGCCTGGCTAGTCAAACCTCTCTTTTCTGTTGCGTTTCATTGCAAGAACGCCAGCCTACTGTGCAGGTAGGAAAATGCAATCTTAATACACTGAAAAACTCCATCAGAAGAGTCAATCATTCTTATTAATAGATGTCCACAGCATTCTAGAAACGATTCACTAGCATGACTGTCCTGCCCCTTAAACTTCTCCTCACCTGTCAGCTGATAGCATACTGTTACCCAAAATATGTTTCATTTTCAAGAGAGAGATTTATTACAGCCCTGTTATCACATTCATACCCTTCCTGAAAAGATAAAAATAAGAAAGACCTTACAAGATGTTGTAGCAAAAGCTAAATCATAAATGTTTGATAAGGAACGGCTAAATCCAGACAAATAACTGTTCAATCCCACTTTGTATTAGGCAGATAAAGTCATACAGAAAATCGATGTGATCTATTGAAATGAAAAAATGTCCAGCTTAGGGACTATGCAGTATTATAGAATATGTGACATTATAAATGGGCTGCTTCCATAAGTATTATATAACAAGAAGTTGCATAGTTTTTATTTATTTTGTGTTTATGAATGTAAAAGCAGGACGTGAAAGTCACTATTTGTCAACAGGGCACATGTGGGCTGCAGTGAAGTAGGTGAGTATTTATAACCTTTTTACTTTCCCACTCTTGAAGGGAATACATAACCCTCTCTAGGGATAAACGGAACTTCAGTCACCCGCTAGCCCTGGGCTCCTTTTTAGCACAGGCTGACAGATGTGCTAAAATTATAAGTGAAGTGTTGTGATGTTGACTCCTAAAGCAGCAATCATTAAGGTTGAAATTAGTATCCCCTCCTAGCCATTCACATGTTAAAAAGTTCTGACACCAGGCGTAATTGGACAACTTTACCTAGTGGGGATAGCATCACATTTTATCCCACTGACTTCTTTCTGCCTTTTTCATCCCTGCTCCAATTTAAATGAAGCAAAACAACTTTTTTTACATCTTTCACTTACACAAAACAAAACAAAAATCTGCTTATGCAGAAAGACATCTCAAAAGCAGACATATGAGTTCACAACTACATATACAAGTAGTATTGTTTAAGGCTATATTATTTCAGCTGACAACAGTATTTTAAATAAGATGCAGTTAGAAAAAAGACTGCAGGAAAAAATAAACAGATGTCCTAATATGTATTAGCATCTGCTGAAAGAAAATACTGGTTTGAAAATGTAAAATCTACTTTTCAGGCTATATGTACTAATTAGTTACATGCAGTGATCACTATTTCACATATACTGTACTTGCACGTACCTGAATATATCTCCAGCAAATACAACCGTTGCTACAAATGATCGTAAGTGCTAAAAGTTTTAAGGAATTCACACAATTAGATTTCAGGTCATTTAGATCAGTGTGAAGTAAAAAACATGTTAATGTGCTATCCGCATTATCACTTCCACAAATATTGCTGAGTTTGACACATCATTAAGTAATAGACCATCACCTGATAAATACTAGATGTGTGTGGATGAATAAAGTCTCAAGTTTTCTGTACTAACTTAGACCAAGATTTTGACAACACAAAACCAGTAGTGCAACTGTACTTCTAACTATTCTCATGCTGTCTAAAACAAGATTTAAAACAATTTTGTGATAGATCTTCCTTCTTTATTTTATGAGAAAAACACCAAATATAGCTCAAGGCCCACACTGTAATGTAAAATATGGGAAAGCTGATTGTGAGACCTAACCACTGTTTTAAAATCAAATAAAATTCCACGTTTGTGAATGCTTAACACTTTGCTATTGAGAGTTAGATTTAACTTGTAATGCTTGATGAACACATCTATTTCTGGCACAAATAAAGAAAATGTTAATATTGTGACTCTCATCACCCTGTACTGTAGGTTGAGTCACCAGCTTCAGCAACCTCACTGAGCCCTATACCTCATCTTTCAGCTGAACCGTGCGTACCGCTTCACCTACACCAGGCTCCTGCCCAGGGCTACTACACATCTCCATCCAACTACGCTGGTCTCGTTCAGAGAGCAGACACACTGAAACTTTTGTTACTCCAACTTGCTGTGCTTCCTCTCTAATACGTCACTCACACATCCTGCTGCTGAAGACTTACCTGGTCAATGCACAAAGTTTGCTCTAATTAAAGACACGAGGCAAGTTAACGTACATAAGTAAGTTCTGCTTTGACATTGCAGCACTACAGCTGGGGCAGCAAGTGCTGAACTGACTGAAAATTTTGATTGTCAGTGATTCATTCTCAAAGTGATTGCCGGCCCCTTCTGACCCATACCAGCTCCTTTGCCATTCAGCTTTACTGAGAATATGGTATCCAGCACGCAACTAATGGCCGACCTGGCGGGGATAGCCTCCTGTTTAAGGCTGCTGAGCACAACTAGATGGGGAGCATTAACACAGGCTGCACAGACCCTGTGCCAAGACCAAGGATCAGATTCCTGTATCTTGGTTTCAAAGATATTCTTGCCTGTTTCTTTCATCTTATAATTACATTTTTTTGACTTGGACTTGCTGTGATCTGTCTCTCTGAGGATGTGGTCAGCCAACTACCTTTCTGTTACCTCCTTCAGTGTTGCCTGCCTGTCCCCTGGACTTGCCACAGCCACCAGCTCACCAGAACCAACCTCATCCAAGCTCAGATTTCTGTTCTCTATTCATTTCTCTCTGGTTGGCATTGATGATTCTTTCTTTTAACTGTAAGACTTTTCTCTTACACACCGACATAAAGATCCAACCCAAAAATATACCATTCCTTTTCTATCTGCTCCTGCACTCATTATGCTGAGCATCTTTGGTAGAAAACGTAGTTTTTCACAACAAATTCATCCTTTCTTCATCTAATGCTGTAGGCTGTCTATACAGAGATCTTCAGTTTAATCCAGTTTATACCTGATTCACTATCAACATGTCAACACTCACCCTAGATCAACTTCAAGATAGCAGTTCTCATTGATGACTTCCTAAATTTTCAAACAAGTATTTTCATGCTTTCTTTTATTCTGCTTACAGATCTGCCCACAAGCATCTGCACTATTATCTCATTATCTTTCTTCATAACCCACATTAAAATTCTCCTTTTCTTTGCTATCTAATCTTTTCTTTTGCATCAAAAAAATCATGCCTAAAACAGGGCCTACCATATTGATTAATATGATCTCATTATATGCTTGTTCTTTTTATCTGCGTGTATCCCTGACTTTTGATTAACACTTAAATTTTAAGCAATATAGACTTGGAACAATCTTTCTGGTTTTATTTTGCATATTTATTAATATGGCAGGGTCCTCATCTGTGACTAACAGTCTAGGCACTGCAGTAATGATAATTATCATCATTTTGTTGTTCCTTCTTTGTTGATATATAAGCATGTAAACTGGATTTTGTTTTCTGGGTAGGACTGCCAGGGATGATTGTTAGGAGTTCTGCTTGAAGAAGAAACTCAGGCGCTTCTAGTAATAATTTTCAAACTAAGGGATGTAGTGTTTTGCTTTGTTTTATCAATGGAAATTAAGGATGGGAAAATTTTCAGGGTAACAGTCAGGAAAAATGGTTTGCAAAGTACTAATTAGAATGACTTTATGTTATGTTGTCAGAGAAGCAGCATACACATAATGTTTTTAGTAAACATATTGTAAGGAAATAAAAGAAAAATGAATTGCAAATTCTGCTTGTTTCAACACGGACATACTTGCATAATACACCAAAGTGACAAACAGTCTCCACATAAGAGAGAGAACTTGAAATGTTAACTCTCATAGACAAATCTACCAAAGATGAGAGTTTAAACACTGGAGAACCCCATTTAAAGAATGGAAGCAGCAGTATTCTCCTTCCAAATCTTCTATTCTCCTTCCAAATCTTCATGATTTGGAGGTACTAGATTATCTAGTCTGTTGCCAGCACTTGAATTACATTTTAATATATTGCCATGTACTAATTCTATTATTAGGGAACTAAAAGGGGGACAGAACGTGCAAACAAATTATCATGCTGTATAAACCGTATCTTTATTTGGAATAGAAATTGTTTTAAGGATATCTGAAGCTCTGTTCTTCTTCTGTAGAATCTGTGATGTGAACCTGAAAATTGAGGAAAAGGGCAGAAAAGCTTGAAAACAAGTTGATTATGACAGTTCTATCATGAAGAAAGTGAAAATGCAAATGAAATAGACATTTTCTAAATATAGTTTAATTTATAAATAAGACTTCTCATCACAGATTTGTTTATCCTCATTTGGTGATAATTGTTCACAGCAGAATATATCAGAAAATTCTATAATAGGAACCACAGCCAGGAAATGTTAAATAATTAATCACCCTCCCAGCCACTTGCATTTCTGTTGATATAAATGACCGTATAATTCCAAACCCAATTATCACTACTTAGTCATTCCATTTTGTAGTTAAAATCCCACAAAATTAAAGTGCATCAATTGTTAATGGTAATAGACCAGACAAGGGATTAAAGATTATTTTAATGTTTATTTCCTGTCAAGAGGTTTTTTTGGCAGGAAGCACTACAGACAAAAGGCTACATTAAGATGAGATTCACACAGTGTATTTAAATCTACTAACTTCTAAAAACCTTACGGTATAATTACTTGTTTAATCTATTTGTTCCCTAAAGATGCCAATGGGGGTTTATCAAGCCAATTTCACTCTGCTTCTTAGAAATCAAAATATTCTTTTTAACTTTTCAAAAAGCAGTCAAGCTTACCATAAACACAATTCTAACAACAACAGAAGTGAAAAAAGAATAGATTACACTGAAATATAAGGGCAATTAGATCACTGTCTGGACTTTTTTATGTCACATTCTGCTTGGTTTATCCTCTCTTACTAGTGCCTCTATGTATTTGCATAAAAGATTTGGTCCTTGTAAACACACTTAAAACAGTCACTTTAGTACCAATAAAACTTCATCCATTACAGAACTTCTTTTGCCTGCCACTGAAATTGTGACTTTTCTCCACTTTTCAGAAAAGTATTTATGCAAATGCATTATATACAGAAAACCTTGTTTTTTTTTAATGCATTTTTTTTTGCATTAACAGAGTGATCAGTATTCTGTTGATTTGGGTGTGATGTCTTAGGAATTTGGGGTGGGGTTCTTACAGTTAGTTTTTTCAATAAGCAGAAAGAGTAGGCTTAATCTTAGGCACTTCAGAAAGGCTTTTCATCTTTGTAAAGTTATAGACATGCATATGTATCTTGGGTCTTTCTTATGAAATCATCAGATTTGGAGCTGGCAATAAGTGTAACAGTTATTTTAGGCTGTGTAACCTCATTCATTTGATTCCAGTCTTTTTTCTGTATAAGCAGAAATGTACATATGTACTAAAAATAAAAGCTGAGTGGGAAACATATGAGTCCATGCTCACATGCACGCCCGTCCTTGCCCATTCAACATTAATGGAGAATTCTCCAAAATCTCTGGACAATTTACAGCACAAGAACTTTATAGACTCTATAACCATTTACTTTTTTCTGCAGGAAACTCTTAGCCTGCATATATGCAATGAAATAACACACTAAATCATAATACAAATAGCATGGTACATAATCACTTCATATTGTCTCGTGGCAGATATTGTTCCTTACTCTGTTTCCAACATTTCGTTGGGAGTACAGTTACTGCTGGCCTGAAGTTGACTTTCGTTCTTTCTCCTCTCTCTCCCCTCTACAGGATCGAAAGCCAGGACAGGTCTGTCACAGTAATACTTCGGTGCTGTCACAGGGAGGGGATTTATAGCCTAAGAGATTGCTCAGGAGGGCAGTGAAGAAGTTCCTATCTAAAACCGGGATCGCCTGGCAACAATATCTCTAATTTGTGAGCAGTGAGTTTATTAAATGCTCAGTGGTGTTAATAACTCAAATGTCATCAGATGCAGGTATTGAGAAAGAAGCTTCTAACTGAGACAAACTGAATAGCTGTTCATCCTGGAGTCCCAATTGTTACCGGAAATTACATTGATTATGCATGTTTGGCATAAAGAAGCACTGCAGAATTAAAATTGCTATGTAAGGTGCTTTTCCCTCATTTTTCTTGGTATGCATGCCCCCTGTTCTCCACCCCAAGCCCTTCCCAGTCACCCCCCCAAAGAAAAAAAAAAAAAGAATAAAAAAGCACAACAATGTTCAGACTCCATATCTCTTCTGAGATTTGTGAGAGCAAGTAAATATGATATGGAAAACCATTCCATAACCTTTCACCAACATAAAATTTACTGTGAATAAGGCCCTAAAACGCTATGCTTAGCTCTGATTTAAAACTCTGAATCCCAGCCTCCCAAGAACACTTCCATTATAATAAATACCTCACCATGACATGATATGCTAATTATTTGGGTCCTAGGGACAGTTTAAACAACCTATCCACAAGCTACCAGAACGCTCACCAAAGTGGCCAGGACAGGATCTGGACTAAAGTAGGTATTTTAGTACCTTATTTAGCAGGTTCTAGGTATTATTTAAGGTAAGGAAACGCCAGCCATCCTAGCTTCTTGTCCCCTGATGTTACCAGTGTGACAATGAACAAAGCAGGTTTGGTTTTCGAGACTGAAAATTTCTCTGTAATTTTCTACAGTGTTGAAGACTCTATCAATGAGAGGAATTAATCTGACTGTGGAAACAACACTTCCTTCAAAACTCTAATGTTCTGCATCTTTTATTTTTAAATTGTGGCATTAATAATGGTCTCAGCAGCAAGTGGAGAAAACGTGTGAAGTATCTGCCATTTTTATAGATTTCCTGTTTCTGCAATTTCACTTGAAAAATAGCAGTGCCGTGCCATCTGAAGTTTTCAGTTTGTTTAACTCCAAGCAAAAGACAATTAAACAACCTACAGTATATGGTCATGAGAGCATAATTGCTCACCAGTGCTACTTGTTGTGTCAACTGCCACAATGAGCAGCAGCATTTTAGTTTTATCAGCCTAGCAAGCCTGCTGGAGGTTACTGACTATGGCAATGGCCTCACACTGAGGAGAAAATACTTCATGGGCAAAAGAAATTTCCATAGTTTTCTTCAGACGCTGAGTTAGCACAGACTAAAATGAATAGCCTTCATGCTGGATATGTATCTAGAAGTACAGGGCATGCTTTAATAATTTTTACTTAGAAGCCAACAAATTAGTATTTCATTATCTGATAGGTTTTTTTTTTAATTTTCTGACACACTTTCTTATAATTCTCCCATTTTCTATAAACACTTTTTTTCAAAATCCCTGTAAGTAAATTTATATCCTGAATCTACAGCTCCTACATTATCCTCTGCAACACAGAACTTCTAGTTAAGAAATGAAGTATCAGTTTTTTAACAGGAAGTTGGTTAACACTTGAAGAATGGATGGTTTAAATGAAAGACAAAGATAAATTGAGCCCTTCAGATCCTGCTTCGGGTAGAAATCATTCCCAAATCAGACTGACCTAAATGAGTTCCTGCGTGAGAGGTGTTCAATGCGGCTTTGTGCATGATTTGGTGTTCTCACAAAGACATTCTCAGAGTTGGTCCTATTTGCCATTTGTAGACAAGTGACTTGTAGATATGACTATCACAGACCAACATCTGCTCTACCATTATTGATACCCTCTACTATAGGCTGAAACAAATACAAACGAACAAAACAAACAAACAAAAAACTTGGATTACCAATGCACATACAAAACATTGCAGTTCTCAGTCAGTCTAGCACACTCTCAGGATTACCTGCTATCCACATCAAAGACAAAAAGCATGCCATTAACATCATTCTCTGTAATGGCAACGGAAGGGAATTCATATTAATGGTAGCCTAAGAGTAATCACAGTAGGCTCTTGGCATTAAGATGAGGAATATTAATTTTCCAGAACATAAAAGCATAAATGACACCTACATCTCTATGCAAAGCCAATGCAAATCAATTGCCTAGATGCAATTTAATTCATAATTGTTGGTATATCAACACAGAGACAGAACTCTGTACAATCAACAAGAAAAACAGGTGAACTGTATTTCCAAGGCCACATGTCATTACCTAGTGATTTTTTTGGTTCTTCTCGATATGCCAGAAAATACTAGTTTTTTTTAACAAGTGCAAAAATAGAACACAAAGCATATGCAAAGTGATAATATAGTATCTGGACAATAGATCTTAAGAGTAAAAGGATAATGAAATAAATTAAAAGGGAGGGAATAAAACTATTTAATATGATGTTTTAATCTTACTAATAGCTGTGCTGGAGAGTTAAGTAAGTTCCCACTTTCAATTTAACAAAATTATTTTCATGGATTTCTGATTACTTTCTGTGGTTATTTAATTGACAATACAAGAAAATAACTATATAGAACCTCATGATCATTACCAGTGTGCTATACTGTGAAATGTGACACTGTAATATTCCAGAGCAGATTTCTCAGTGATGATCCCCCTAGATCAAGTTTGCAAAGTATTTGACTAAGAGAATGTTCTCTAGTTTTGTTTTTGTTTTTCTAAATAACTGCTACCTCCACAAATTCAATACAGAATTAGAAAAAAATCCAATCCATTCTTGCATAGCTATGTTGGCATAGCACCACCAAAAGAAATAAAACGCATCTTAGTTACTGAGGTGACCGGTTACAACAGTGAGCCCACACTGGACTAAGATACGGTAAGATAAAAGCCGCAGTTTTATGTGGTAATCCTTCTGCCTAGAAGAGTCTGTTGAGAGAATGCACACAGGCAAGAGTAGGATGTAACATAATTTATTCAGCAAGAATACTATGGGGCACAAGTGCTGAAAAAAGCCTCACACATACCCCTCCTGCCTAGTTTTCTGTTGAACTAAAGTGTGCCCATGAATATTAAATATTTATTCCTTTTTTCATACTGCTGCCTGTTCCTCCCTCTCATTTGTTTACTTAATTTCTTAATAAACATTAAGAATTTACTTACACTGAATAAATAAATCAAAAGATGAGGAACCTTAAAACAGAGAAAAGGCTCTGGGAGTTTTGCTGCTGGCAAAAGGTGAAATTGCTGCTCATGGACATAATGAGTCAACTACGAACAAGTAAATCTGGCAGAATTCCTGTATTCTGGAATCACGGAATATATGACCTCATTTTAGTGCATACAGCTTTTTTTCTAACAAAGTTGATTCTGCATTTTATTTTTTTGCAGTTCGTTTTAGTTTCTTCTGTCTCCATGCCTCACTCAAAACTATTACAAGTTCATCAATAACAACCAACAAGACATCTTCCCTACCTCTTTCCTCAAATGCAGTGAAGTTTTCAAATACACCAGGATGTCAAACACATATACCTCATGAGACAAACTAATTCCTGGGAATAATCCTATTCAAACTATGAAGTAAATTCTTACGAGTAAGTTCAGCTCAGTGTATTTTACTCAGTGGGGTAGGCAGTAAAACATTCTTCCATCCTGGAAGACTTTATTTTATAATTCTTTCATTTGGGATTCCAGGAAATGTTAAGATGTTAACTATCTGACAGAGTTCAAATCAGTGCCAAGCAGTTTATTACAGCACAGGTTTTATTCCCCGATTCCAGGGGACATGGACTTCTGATGAAAAAGGTGGAATAATTCTTGCCTCAGTGTGTAAAATCAAGATCAATTTAGTAACCCACTCCTCTAATACCGTATGTGCAAAGAAATAATTTAGACTCCTAGTTAATTTGAGTATTGAACTGAAATTCTGCAGCTGCTTTCTGCCAGTCCTGAAAACAGAAATTAATTTCAATGACCAAGTCGAATGGAGTGCTGCTCTGTCAGGTAATTAGTCATCGTCTTTTGCTACTCAGGGTCTATCACTGTGCTAATCCATACATAAACCCCAGTATTCCCCTAGTCACTCACAATCTAAAGAGCTGTTTAACTACCTATTTCTCCCATTCAGTCCTACCCCAGATATCAGCTGCAAAATGAGCATTCTTTCATGTTTAGCTTTCTTCTTACTATTTACTGCCAGCAGAATTAATGCAACTGATTTACATTTTCTTTTTTGTGTTTGATCAAGTCTGCTGTTGATTAAGTAGAGCTTAAGGGAAAAAATTATACTCCTGCAGCTTTCCTACTTGACTTGCCAGTTTATTAATGAAAGAAGCAAGGATATTGATGGCCCAGAAACTACAAGTGCAGCAATTAAAGGGTATGTCCTTCTAAGCTTCTAATTAAAAAAGAATTCTTTTATATTAAAAGATATAGTGTCATATATTTATATCTAATTCTCACTTCTGCTGTATTGCTTTTTTTCTTTGTTTATTTTTTTTTTAACAGAAATCTACTGGGAAAACTTAAATCAGTCAGAATAAAGAAACTTTCCCTGACAACCATTTCTGGAAGCTTTGCTCCCAAACAACAGTCTAAATGATAAAACAACAAAAGCAACCCCCTCTTCCTCCCAGCCCTTACAACAATAAAATATCCATTGACAAATACAATTCTCAAGACAAACCTGGGTTATTTTTCCCTCATGTACATCAGCAGAGTTTGTCCATCATGAGATTTAAAGATTTTTGATACCAGCCCTTTTGGACATATAAAGATAACTAGACTCCGCTACTCTCTACTCTTCTACTACCTTCTTACTTAGTATCTAAATTCTAGATTCACTTTTTACATGTGAAGTTTTCACATGAGCAAATTCACTGAGCTTATTTCTGCCTCCTATCTAGTTTGATTTGTGTAGCTCCTTATGAGGAACACCTGAAGACATATAGTTGTCAATATTCTTCTACGATGCCGTCAGTCCCTTGCACATTAACAGCATACATTCAACATCAGAACTACAAATAGACAAACGAATGACTCCTATTTCTGTCTAGGACTTTGGTTTTGTGCTGTGTAACTGATATGAGCATGTGCAACAGAAGCCTAACACGTTCTGGCTAAATCCAACACGCACACATGCACAGACTGAGTCTACAGCGCCTGTGTAGTGCGTGCTATGGATTCACTTAGCACCAGCCCCACATCCAAAACATCCTGCACACAGCTCAAAATAAATCTCCATCTGCACACCAGGTACCTCTCCCAGATTTCTGCACAACAATGTACTTCTCTCATTTAGTTACCAGGTGTTCAGAAATCCCTGGGAAATTATATCAAAAATCGGTAGAATATGAAAGTTAGAATCTAGCACCTCACATGCGTAATGGTGGGTATTTAATGCATAGAGAATGACTGTTCCCTGCACTGATGTTCAAGTGACGAAAAGAAGTAAAA
>VXAL01000839.1:68133-101726 GCA_013399475.1 Chauna torquata | reverse complement strand
TTTTTTAAAACCATAACATTATTGTATTTGCAACATTATACCCCTATTAAAACATTATTAATCAAAGCAAATAATACTATTTCCTGGCTAATTTGCTTTCTGAAATCCTGCCCAACAGCAAAGCAAACAGTTGTTTGTTCATTTCTTTTGCCAGATCATACAATGGCCACTTCACAGTGCTTTTTCCTGTTTTTAGCCTTCAATTTCCTTTGGCAAAACGTAAATCTATTAGCTTGCTCCATACCCTTAATTAAGAGCACAGAACATTAATAAAAATCAAAACGAGCATGCATCTTGTGTTCAAGCAACCTAGCTCATAAGTCCTGCACTTGTTGAATCAGTGTCTACCATTCAACCACAGAATTTTTTAGAGCATCTTACAAGAATGTGTGAGGAATAACTAGAGATTCAAAGCTCAAACTGAGAGAGTGTGGACCCCTAAGTGCCTGATTCACAAGGAAAATGTCAGTAAAAACCATCCTGCTTTAAATACTGCGCACGAAGTTCTTACAGATTCCTGCTTACTTGCAATTATAAAAAGTAGCCCTAAACAATACCAGCAATCAGGGTTGACAGGTGACAGTTTGAACATTTGTTCATTAACATTTGATTCTGCAAAAAAAGCTAAAATGAAGATCTTGAGGGGGAAAATAAGACATGAGAAACTTCATATAAAGGAAATCCACACAATTCTCTTGACCAACAATACTATTCTTAAAATCGACTTTAGTGTGCCTTATCACAAAACTTCTTGTAAGAGAGAGCCCAGAGAAGGCTGTAATGCTACGAAATTAGCAGTGAGGGAGTTTCATCAATTTTGTTTCTTCAGTAACCAGTGTCTTAAAGCTGTCCAATACAGGGCAAGGCTAGCAGAGGATGCCATGCTCAAACCACTTCTGAAAATCCTCTAAAGAATTTACAGGTTTCTGGCTTACCTATCAGAAAAGAAATGAGAGGGAAGAGAGAGAAAGAATGGGAATAATTTCACTATGTATTTGAAAGTACTCAAGTAGTTCTCCTCTTCAACATGTGAGAGACCTTTTTCCCCTGCAAAATAAAGCTTCTTTTCTTACATGAGCTCGATACGTTGGTTTGTCCTTCACAGCTTAAGAGGGTGCTTCAACCACTAATTGCTTCTGGCTAGGAAAAAAAAATATTTATTCCTCAAGCATGGCTCTCAGCCGTTAAAATCCAGAAAGGTCAGAGTGCTTGTGGAGTTTTCTGTTTGTTTTATATCAATAACAGAAGGCAAAAGCAGACAGCAATGCAGATACCCAAATCAGCTCTAAATCCAGGGAGCTCCAGAAATGGAAACAGCCTGGTTGTCATAGCAGCGGAGCATGATACCTGAGCTAATTACTCAGTCTGAGAGGCAGAGCTAATTAGCCCAGATGCAGCATCATACTGACACAGTTATAATGCTTCTGGGACCTGGGCACACATATTGCTGATTAGACATTTCAGCTTGCTTGCAACTAGCTCAGAGATCTAAGCACAATACACTGTGCTTTACGTAAGTGTTCAAAAAAAAAGTTCCTTCAAGTAAGAAAGCAATGGAAGAGAGCTCTAAAAAACCAGAGAAAACTGAACACTGATCACCAAATCCTCTGCAAGAGAGGAGGATGCCTGTATCCATACTACTACAGACCAAACTACACAATTTAAAATGGAAAACTCAGTCATATGGATACACTTCCTCTCTCCAGCCAAGTGAAAGTTATTTAAAAAAATCAGTTTATCACTATGAAAGCCTAAATTCAAAAAGTCCCCTGTTAACTAAAAATGCAAAACCCTAAATATAGTTCCTGGCAGATGAGGAAGAAGGCAAATACAACACCACCTTCTTCACGGACTGTGAATACTGTGGTAAATAAATACCTACTACCAAACAAACAACCCTTTTTCCTAGGACTAGAAACAGCATTTATTTGCTGTTTTTCCAAAAACAAAAGCTATTTTAAAACGGAACACTGACTTTTTCATCTTTCTAAGGTACTATCTAATACAAGATCCTCCCTCTAGAAAATGCAGTGTATTTTAAAATGGTAGGAAACAAAAAATAAATTTGTCAATTCACCAGTCCTTGTCAACCATTCTTCTGTCACAGAAATACTACGTAACATCACGAAGAAGACTACATCGACAAACTGTGAAAGGCAGAGATTTTTGTTGGTATTCTTAAAGAAAAAATAGCCAGATAAAGGAAAATTTAAGAAACTATTTTCACTTTTTTGTAATCAAAATCAGCAAAAGCAACAAACATACAGACTGAGTGGGAAAATTAGTGGAAAGATAGCAAAAAATTATTTGAACTCCAGTGCAAATCCAGTTATTGAATTGAGATGCTTTTGGTAGCTAAACAGTAAAACATTCTTATTTATACTAAATTATCCTTAGAATACAAGAAAGATTACTAAAGTCTTGCTAAAAATTAATCTCTCATGTTTTAATTGTCATTACTGCATGAACCAGAACACATTAAATAGAAAGTAACTAATTAAATGCTCAGAAGAGCTGACAAAGGACAGACGGATGCTTGAATATTTGGTTAATATTTATTCAAAGTTGCACAGATCTTGCACGTTAGCCTGCAAAACACATAAATTTTACATTTTTAAATAATTTATGTAACATGCCTGCTTATTCATATTTACAAGAGATCATCTTTCATTTCAGGAAAATCTCTAAGCCAAACTGGAGGATGCTAAAAAGTTCGTGTATTTTTGTCAGGTTCTACGCTGTTGCTAAATAAAGCTATTAAGTTTGGTGCCTAAACGATTTCTAAATAAAGGCAGAAAACAGGTATACACTCTTCACCTCTTTACAATTTTTGAAAGAAATGTCAAGCTAAGTGCACTTTACATAGATTTAGATATCAAATACCTCTAAGCACCATTAAAACAGTTGATTTATTAAACCTAGCATCACTTTCAAAGTTCCCTGAGGAATCTCCTCCCAAGTTAGTTGTTGCTCTCCTTCCTTCAAGTTAGCGATCACAAAGTTAGATCTGTAGCAGTTAGCATTTACATCAGATTTACATTTTAGATTAGAAATTAAAACGTGATATAATAGAGCATATATTCTTCCCATGAAAAAGAAATTTTGGTCTTCCTCACAAAACACAGAATCCCCAAATTTCCATACCTCATTTTCATTAAGGATAGCTTATTATGCATGTTATCCTAAGTGGCCTATCAATGAAATCCACTCTCTTTTGATAAAGTTTTTACTTACCCTAGTAAGCAGGCATGTTTACTAGAAGGGGAAGGGGAAAAACCACAACTAGGAACAGGAAAGAACAGAGCTGTTTGCCAGGATTTTAACCCTGTTCACAGCTGTGACTGTACCCACTGCAAAAATTCCATCACAGAAATAAATCCCTCAAACACACTATAAAGTCAAGGGACAAGTCATTTTTGCCTCCTTTTGCCTATCATTGCTTTTTGAAACCAGAGGGACACTAAAGCAAGCTCAGCAGAGAGATATCCCTGCGGGTGCAAAACAGAATACTCAAAATGGATAGAAAGTCACCATAAAACAAATAAACAGAACATAAAACCAACAAAACCAACAAAAGTAAATGACATCAACCACTTGAAGCGCTGTACTTCACAGCCAATAGGGGAAAGCTTTTCTGGGAAGCAATTGCTCCAATAGCATACGGCTGACAGTGGGCATTCAGCCTGCATCAACAGGTAATAAGGGGTATGAAAAATACGACTCTTCCGAGATTTTGAGTGCTGCTTTCTCTAACAAGGAGAAAGAAAGGAAGTAGAAATTAGGGGAGACCAGCAAGGGAATGAAGATATACTTATGACGTGACTCCACCAAAAGCTTCCATCAAAAATAAAAACGTAAGGCCAAGGATCCCTTTGGTTCAATGCTGCCCAAATTCTCGAAAAGAACTTTGTCTGTTTATTTTTCATATACGTCTTTAAAAGACAGTGTTAAAAAAACGCAAACAGAATGCAACCATTTTCACATAAGCTGCCAAACAAGCCTGAAAAATATTTTAGCAATCTATATGAACAGCACAAACATTGACAGAGGTTGGTAACCTAAGCCCTAAGCTTCAGCTCTTTCACAGAATGCTTCCACAGCTCCAGTTTTTGCTATCATCCATAAAATAAGTTTCGTTCCTTCAGCCACAAAAAAGGTTTGCTGAAGCTACTGATGGCTTATATTTCTTATCTTCTGATGCTTTTACCTGTACTTGGGACTTCTCCTTATATTTAAGAAGGAAGAAAAGGGACTTGTACCTGAATCATTTGATGGTCTAACGGTATATTTGCAAGTCAGTTACAAAATGAAGAAAAAGCATTTTTGAATTATGGGTGATTTTCAATTATATTCAAGGCAAATTACAGGAAGTATCATGAAACAAAGAACGGTTTGATTCTGGGTGCTACAGAGGGAGCAGAGTTTTGTCTCTTTTCAAGGTTGAGTTAACTGTAGAAAGACACCACATCAAAAATTCATTAGAAAGCACAGTGTGGTAACAGAATGCTAGAAAGATTGCCCCATTTCAGGTAATGGAGGCTGATTAAATAGGGTATAAAAGACTGTCCACTTGCTGCTGACGTGATAAAATATTACAGAGGAAAAAGTAAGATTGGCGCTTCATCCAAAAAAATCTTCTTTCTTGCTAATTGAAGGCAACTGAAGCCCGACTCCCTCCTCTTCAGTTAAAAAAATCTTATTTTCCTAGAGAGAGAGAAAAAAAGGCAGTTGAAGTATAGCTACACCTACTAATTCTTGCAATAAAAAAAACTTTGGGAAGAAAGTGAAAGGGGAAGTAAAGATACGCCTACCTTGATTAACAGATCTTTGGTCTCCTTTTGCTGATGAGTAGAGTGTCTCTGTGAGGATTTGTACACTTTAGGATGATGACAGAAAGTGAGAAAAAGAAAGGGTATGCCCTTGACAAACAAGCTTTCAATAAAATTATTCCTGAATGTAGACAATATTTCTATATAAATCATGCATATGAGGAGTACCAATCTATGTGCCTCCCACATCTTTACCAGCATTTGCACTAATACACGTTTGTATGACTGTCAGATTTATTCTATACAACTTGTTTCCAACGTTCTGTACCTCGACATCCTGAACACTGGATAAAGAAGTTGATTAAATCCAGAAGTGCTATGTCCCTGTCTTGTTTATATGATTCAATCCAGTCGTCCACCACAGACTGTCAAGAAAAAAAGAATACTTATCAGACACTCTTAAAAAGTGTTTTATTAAAGGCAAATCACTTATTCTTTTCAGAATATAATTTATAACTGAGAATTTATTTTGCATAACTATATGTGTGTACAAATGCAGAAATCTATACACCTTCTCTCAGGGTGGAGACAGAACAAATATTGTTAGAGAACAGAACTATATGCATTGTTTTCTGGTACTGTAATCGTATAAACACAGATTCAAATTCAAATTACTTTAATTGCTGAAAACTCTACTCGCTGTATTTATCCAGTTTCACAGTTATGTTGAAAAAACATATACTATAATTCCATACAGATTACCAACATACATTCCCAGAAAAATAATGAATAGAAACATTTTGGGATAAAAAAATGAATTTACATTGCATAATGAACATCTCAGTATTTATAAAGGTCTAAGTAATATATCAATCATTCAGAAACACTGTACATAGTTCAGGAAGACAGAATGCAATGAAGAGTATTTTGTAAATAAAAATAATATACAGAAATTGGTCTTACAGTGTTTGGGAATCAATAAGTCACCTGAATCACAGTATACAAAGCAGAATCAGTATCAAACTGCACTCAGAACTATATAGAGTCAGGAGATATTTTTATAATCACTGATAAGCAGGCATAGCACGCAGTCATTATTATGAATAATAGCAGGGAGGAGGACAGAAAGCATACAGGTGTCAAGCTTTGTCATTTGTCATGTATTAATCTCTGGGGACACAGAATGTGCTTCAGTGGCTTGATGAGAAAAGGCACTAAATGAATTTTGCCAGTCAACATAAAAGTACAATCACAGCATTGGAAAGAGTTAATGGCAGATATACATCAGCTGAAAGGAATGTAGAGACATACAATGCATGGCAAAGCCTGTAGCTGCTTCCCATGCGGACACTTTACGCTACAGTTCTGACTATAGAACCCTATCAGAGCTGTGGAGACCCACAATTTTTAAAACTCCTGATGCAAGTCAAATGAAGCAATGAGGACACAGTAAACAAAACTGCGGAAATGCTTTAAAACTGTTCTAGAAACAGTTCTTAGAAAAAAATTGCCTCTCTCTGAACTGGTAGAGGTAAGAATAGGATCTGGAAAAATCCCTCTGCAGTTTCCAGCAGAAACTGTGAAATGAAAGCTCCCTTGATTACCAGTGGGACCTCAGCAAGTGTATGGAAAAGGGAAGCAGTGAGAAAACAGTTGTGTATGTACTAGAGACAACAGCCTCTATACTCCACGTTTAACACATCACTATACTTGTTCTTAACCCAAGTCAGGACGAGACTATCAGCATAATCATGTTATTCAACAGCCAGCATGAATCTCTACACATTCAAATTACCAGGAAACTAAGTTTTTAGAGGTTTTGTCTACCAATACACTCACATGCACGCACAGCAGGAGAAGACACCTTACGAAGCAGTCTCCATCTGCTACTTTGATGAAATCAAAAAGAAAGTCTTGGCCTCAAATTAAACTTTTTGAGAAAACATAAAGCATTAGCACAAACCCTACTATCTAGAATGCTTCACTCTTCTTTCCTCATGAATTTAGACCTGTTCCTGTAAGTATCAGTCATTTGCAGAATTCTCCACAGCACGTAAAACCAAATTTAGCCAAATGTAAAAATTATTTACTAAACCAAATATTGACAAAGCTTAATGACTAGCCTGCTGGTGTACTACCAACTTAAAACATTTGTTTGAACAGCTTTATTAGCGTAGATATCAGAATAACATGCAATTGCCAGCAGCTAATTTTTTCCCTGAAAAAAACAGCAGCTGCCCTGGGTCAGACCACAGGTTCACCTGCCCAACGGGGCTTCACGTAGGGAAAAACATAACAATAGGGCAAGAATATACTGATGCTTACCAGTTACTCTCCCAGACTCACAATTTGCAGCTCAGAAGCTTCCTGGGCTGTGAATATGGTTCAGCAGACCTTATTTTTTCTTTCATGAATGTGTCTGTGAACCAGAAAACTATAGCACCTACACCATCTTGTAGCAGCGTGTCTCAACGGTTAATTATTCACTGCAAAAAAAGTGTAACTTTTGTTTTAAACTTGCCAATAGCTAGTTCTATTTGATGTCGCCTAATTCTTAGGGAAGAAGAGAACGCAAATGTACAGCCCCTATTTACATTTTCCATGCTCCCATCATATTCTCCACTTGCCACCTCTCAGGCAGAAGACTCCTACTCTGTGCCGTGGCGGCTTGTGCAGAAGTACTTCCATATCTTTATCTTTGCTCATTCTCGTCACACATCTCTCAACATTTTCTGAAGTTTACTATATTCTTCTTTTGAGCCTGGAAAATCTCAAATGTTCTTTCTTTGTGTTAGTAACTAGTTCTTAGCCAGCGTCTGTGCACT
The DNA here is from genome assembly GCA_013399475.1 of Chauna torquata. Lineage (NCBI taxonomy): Eukaryota > Metazoa > Chordata > Aves > Anseriformes > Anhimidae > Chauna > Chauna torquata. The sequence continues at coordinate 94,132 of VXAL01000839.1, read as the reverse complement.
ACCCATAGCCTTGTTTCACATAAAGCATTCCTTGTAGAAGCAAGGCTGGCCTGAGAGATTCCTTTCCACATTCAATTCTGCTCCTGTTTCTTGCTACAACATTCTGCCCCTTCAGCTATACCACTGCAAGTGCTTCTGGACTGTGCTATAAATTATGTCAATTAACCCATCTGGATTAAAAAAAGGGGGGACAGAGGGAAGACCTGGAGGAAGGTTTTTCCATTTTTATTCTGCTTCTTTCAAACCGTTATTTAATTGCTTTTTGCAGTACTGCCTCGAAACCATAGCATTAGTTCAGCTCATCTACCTTCTGCTATTTTTTTTTTTGGTCTCTTCATATAAAAAGAATTTGAGGGACATGCTATGTCCTTGAGCAGTAAGTGTCCACTCCGTCCTATCCAGTACAGTACTTGTTTTTTCAACCCAGAACCACGATGCAATTCACAGAAGAATGAAGACAAGCAGCTGATGTCAAGACTCGTGAACCATACTTGAGGCACTGCAGAGTCTTTAGTGCCAGCAGTAGATACAGAAAACAACAAAACCAGAGTGAAGGTTCAGAGCATGGACAGCAGGCAAAGACTGCCTCCTGTGATGCCTGGACCTAGCAGAGGACTGACAGAAGGTTCCAGCTAACATTCTTAATGTTTTGCTACGATTCATCTCACCTAACTTTACATGCATAGCCCACGTAGCCACAGCCAGCTAGTCACTCCCTCTACACTCAACACAGAGTGTGGGTGTGCGTGTACATACATGCACATATATGGTCAATATTCAGTGGAACCGACAGTATGATTCACCTGTCCAGAGCAGGTAACTCCTGCTTAAAAGTGCTCATGATTGCACTAAGCAGACCTCCACTGACTAGCTGGGGAGGTGAGGGTGACAAGAAGCCACGCAGAGGCACCTAACCTGTCGGCATCAGTACGCAGACACACAAATTGCATTCGCTAATCCCTAAACATAAGCGGGGTCTTTTCAGTGATTCAAAAATCAAAGTAACACCCACATAATTCAACCCCTCACGCACATTTGGCATGCTTGTGGTAATTTTTTTTTCTTTTTTAAGAGATTACAGTTTAAGGCAATAGGAGATAATGAAGCCAGACTACATATGCTATAACAGTTGGAACTTAATCAAACTGTTAACTTTTGATGTAACAGAAAAGAGCTACAAAAACTGAAAACATTAGGATGAAAAAAAATAAAAAGATACACATCAGACCTAAAATAGAGACAAATATCAACTGAACCAAGAAAAAACAGCAGTCATCCAAAAACCTGGAAAAAGGCTGAATGTGAGAGAAACAGAAATCAAGCAGGCAATAGTGTAGCAAAGGGAACAGCAAGGACTCATTGCCAGAAAAGGAAATTTTTTGCACAAACATGCATAGAGGGAAAGACTCCTATTAAAAACAAGGATTTCTAACCAAGAGTCCACAGGTTACAGCAAATCCTTCAGGATGATTTCATCTTGTTAGCACCCTCCTTCCAGTCACCCCATGTTCAAGAGCTTCTCAGACACACGCAAGCAGCAAACTACATGAATAGTTTGCAGAGCAACAACTCACATTTGGTCACCATCCTGTCCTGGCCCTTCCCTGTCATCTGTCCCAAACACGGAATCGACATCGCAGTGAAGACGCACGTAGGGACAGGAGGAGGAAGGACCAGAGAGCTCTTGGAAAGGAGGTAGCTGCAAGTCAGCTCCATCCTCCAGAAGAATTCATCCCAACGAGAGCCTTGTTGCCTACTTCTGCAAAACACTTATGAAAGATGGCACGAAGATGTTGCATGAGTTGTTCTCGTGGTACCCATATGCTGCCAGATGTGTCTACCTTCAGATGCAGTAGACAGCATGGATCTACCATATGGAAATAGGCACCCAACATGCTCTGCATGCCATACATGATAAATTCGGCATTCCTGGGAAGCATGAGATCTACAGTACATGTAGATGTAGCTGCAGAACTCTGCCCAGGTGCAGGAAACCAATGCTTTCGGGATTCACCAAATTCAATGAACATGCACAAGGAAAGGGCCCCTGACAAGGTTACGAAGTAGAACAAATGAGAAATTATATGAAAAACTCTATAGTTTCTCCTCGTCGTTACCAGATTGGAGTAAGGCGAGGCATACTGTAACTAAATTTTAAGCACAGTCAAAAACTACCTAGCCCAATTACGGAGATGAAAACTACTCCAATAACACCCACATGACTCCCTCTCACTTCCTCCTCTAAGAAAGCAGCTACAAATATATATACACACACATACATATATACACATATATGTACATTTATATGTCTAAGCTATATACATACATATACACATAGATGCACCAATCTCTGAATCAGTCATTGTAACAAGTCCATACAAGTACATGCTACAGAAATGAGATTCAGTATTTTTTAAATTTGAAAATGCTTCTATTCTTATGAGAATTGAGTGAAAAATCAAGATCTTCTGCAAAAGACAGATGATATGTAGTACAAATATGTAGTCAGTACGGAGATTTTCAAAAGCCCATAACAGCTTTCCAGAGAATCTCACAGAAATTTACTCTGCAATGACCCTGCCTCAAAAACTACCATGTAGCTTAGCTGGAACACAAAATCTAACATGCCTAATAGGCAGGAAATGAGGAGCTTAAAGAAAGTTAACGAAGCAGCAAAATAGATCCACGGTCTGAATAAACAACTTAAAATCAATCATGGAAACTCCACAGACATACTGACCTTCACATCTCAAGTCTGCTAAAAGACAAATCGGAACATTTTTTAGTATTGAAGAGAAATAGCTTGGATTGCCAGTACAAGCAAAAGTCTGATGCAGTGAATGAAATTATGAAACTAGTTATCTTACTACCTCCTGGAGGCTTTTCAGCTATGAATCCATTTTATATTCCTTCAGTGCAAGAACATTACCACACTTAGGAGCACTAAGTGCTGGAGGAACCTCAGGGACTAACTGCAGATGATACTTTGCCAGCTCATGTAAATTAGCACAGTCTGGCTAAATATTAATGAAAGTTCATTTCATAAAGCTATTTCACAATTTAAATTAAGTAACAATTTGGCAGCAGTGCTACCAACACAAAGTAAAAACAAATGACACTATATACAAAGTGCATGTTCAAATATAAAATGAGTCAACTGTAAAGTAAGGCAAATTAAGGACAAAGAACATTTAAATAATTTGCTGTTTCATGCAACTGATCATGGACATGCTTCACTTTACAGTGATTACAACAGACAAAAAATGACTGCAATGGGTACACAGTGTGTTTATATTAAAGGTACGAAAAAACAAAATGAAAATATATATGGCTTATACTAATGTCTTCTGCCAATAAACAGTTACTCAAATGAAACTAGAAGCTTATTGAAACAAAAAAGGAAAGCACAGGGAAATTAAAAATTTCAATTATCTGTATAAAGCGCAGCCTGAAGAGAAGATAAAAGCTAGAAAACATGCTTTAACAGGCAGTGGGAATAACTTAGAGAACAGTGAAAATAACAACATAGGGAAAGAAATGGAAGTAGCAAAAGACTTGTAATGCTCTGTGTAAAAGTTCTTAAGAGAATCTATGCTTTTTTTTTTTTTTTTAATAACAAAACTCTTTTAAGGCCAGATTTTGTGAAGACTGAGGTAATTACACAGACAGTTACTGGGGAGAAGGTAGTTCCTAGCATGTGAAAGTACATGCAATTTAAGACTGTGCATTAGACTTCAAGATGACTGGTTGCATTTCAAATTGCAGACAGCAAGCATAATATACACCCCCTGAAAAACCTAATACAAGGTTAATAAAACAGAACTGTAGATTGAAAAGCTGCAATTTATCCTTTTTCCTCTAAAGATGGTCATTTTAAATTATGAGAGTTTGTGCTTTGCTAACTCCTGGCAAGCATTTTCTGAAAAGCCAAAATGATTCTTTATTTTAAATCTTACTTTAATGTAACAGTACCTGTTTCTTGTTTCTCTTTTTCATAAGGAAAGACAGGAAAATCTGCTTTATGCTGTGTCTATCTATATAACTGCTTTTTTTTTTCTGAAGCAAGGAGAGGGAAGGAATAAAATCTTAAAATCATTTGTTCCCAATAAAACTAAGGGATCCATGCGCTCCATACAGAGCTATTTCACATAAGTACTTATTTCTGTGCAGTAGAATGGGCATGAATCATTATGTGGGGAAATCACTGTAACACATTACATGGAAACATCTGGGTGAAAAAAAAACACTTCCGAAAGATAAAAATATTTAGGTCTCTGAAAGTATTACAATGGCATGATTTAAGCGGCATTACTCTTATGTGCATAAAAGGTGCCGGAAAAATTATTCTTGCAGATGGATTAAAATTATAGGAACTACTGAGGAGAAGGACTCTTGTTACAGCGCATCTGCACTCCTCAGTACTGCACTTCCTGACCCGAGTCCTCAGAAAAGACAGGTGGAATACGCAATGGCCTCATACCAAGCCAATTTTCTACAATGGTACAGATTTTGTGTAGCTGCTGATCTCTCACAATTTACATACTACACAATTTCTTAAGGGCTGTGTCTGCTTAACTTGGGCCAATCATGGGCATGAATGGTTCTGAGATGCTGCAAAGCATAAAAACCAGTCATATACACTGTGCATGAGATTTGAAAATCCTTGGCGGAGTGCAGAAACAAAATCAGTTATTCCAGTAAGAGACCAATCAATTTATTAAAAGCCATACTTCAAATTCTTTTGCTAGTATAATTTGGAAAGAGTTCACGGATCACCCCAGATACTTCAAAAAATGATCACATTCTGGAGAGTAAAAGACTTATCTGGCTTTAACTATAATGGGTATTTTCAGGTATAAATGTCTTCACACGCTGCACTACTGGCATACAAGTTCACCTTAGCAGCAAAATCATCAATTGAGAATTAAACAAGGGAAAAGAAGCAGAAAAATTCATTTGATATTAAGGGATACCCCTTTAATTAATTAATGTTTTATCTGGTGGCTAAATTGTTGCTAGTATAACAAGCATGAGAACATGCACCTAGTTTTGATTTTTCCTTTTAATCCAGTAGCATAGAACCAAAAGCCAAGCAAGATTAGGCTGCAGAAGGAATCTGTCCAGCAGTATCAAAACTAAATACTATTTTATTTCAAATGGCAATAATAGTTGCAGTTATTTTATCCTGTAAACTTTAAAGAATGCATACTTAAAACTCCTAAGGAGTTTCTGTGACAGTTTGGTGAAACCCAAGGTCATTACCCATCCTTCAAGCCAGAGAATACAGTATTGTTAGAATACGACAAAGGACAATTAAACTAAAACATGCCTTTAACATAAAAGACGTGGATAATACTTAATATTGTATATTTGTATACTGTTAAATCTTCAGCGAAGACCTTTACTGCCAGAAAGACGCAAGACAGATGCAGACACACTATCCCTTGAAGAGGACTTCTGTAGGGAGAACAGACAAATTCAGGAAAAAGAAAGCCATTCAGGCTACTGTAAACACAGAAACTACATTCACCCTGAGCTGCAAGCAGTCAGAGGTAGGGAGAACTCCTGAAATACATTTTGCCTTCTTATCCTCTTGCTTATCTGCCTTTGTCAGAGACAGAATATTGGACTTCTGGTATGATCCAGTTAGAGCTAGCACACTTATATTTTCAAGCTCAAGTAACAAGGCATATATGTAAAACAATTCCTCCTTTATAAGGTAGATCTGGTCATGGTTATACAGTCATTTCAATCAAGAACAAGTCTGAGCTGCCGCCAGAGATGAGCTGAATCAGGGAGCTGATCCAGCTGAAAAAAATCCATTGAAGTGCCATGTTCTAAATAAATCTATTTCTTGGTGTGACTGCAAAACACAAAAGAAGGTGTAAAAAACACCAGCTGTAGGTGTGAGAGAAGGTGGGACCAATCAGTTGAACAGCAGCCTTAGTTTATGCAAGACTGAAGCAGGCATATAACAATTCTGTTTAACTAGAACCACTGGGAAGACAAAGGAGCATAGAGATTATCTATATTGCATAATAATTATGTGATTAAATAACTGAGTGATGAAATTCCAGGGAGTTGAGAAGTAAGCAAAGCAAAGCCTAATCCATGCTGAATGTGCTGGGAACCAGCTGACAAAGCTGTGCAGTCACTGGGGCTTGCTCTGCTGTCAGCTTCCTTCCCCGGAAGAAAACACATCTGAGGAACAGCCTCGCTCTCTGGGGCGGTGGTGGGGGCATCTTCCCCAAGGCCAGTGCCCCCTCCTGCTCCCCGCTGCAACAGCCGAGGTGTCTGTCACCACCACGTAGGGGAGCACCTTCTGCAGCGAGACCTGAGGGGAACAATAAGGTTCAAACCTTTGATTCTCTACAGTTGCTAAGGTTGGCCCATGCTAACTTCTACTTAACTGAAACTAAGACTATTATTACTAGGGAAAAAAGGGGCTGTAAAAGAAGCTGTTGCCTTAATACAGGAATGGGTGCAATTCCACAGCCTGACCTATGCACAGAGGTAGTATACAGACCATAATGGCCTATTTCTGTCCCAAATGCTATGCACAAATCCAAAGCTACTTGAACAGTACAGGATACGCCATATTAACAAGATGTATAGGCCGTATCGGCTTTTTGGTAGAACTGACTAACCTGCCTATCTTGTACAGGTCATCAAATCTCAAAGTTATAGAAAAAGATATTGGAGGTACTAGGAATTTCAACCAGAAAATAATTTTGGATACAGATGTTGGTAACTAAACCTTATCTAAACCGAACACATTATGATAAAAGGAACTGACAACCATGCAGTACGGTGCTAGCGCATGAAGAACAACAACAAAAAAAACATTGTTGAAAGCGGTCAGATGTCTGTTTTCCCTCTTTCATATTTTTTCCAACAAATGAAACATGTAATTATGAAGGATGCACACCCTTTATTTTTGCAGGTACTAATTTTGAACTCCACAGTCTGCAACAAAGACAGGTGGATAAACACTGAAAATCAGTATTGTATTGAAAGTATTGTTAACCTTTCAGAAATATTTTAAATTGATATTAATGACATGTTTTAATCCTTTCAGATAAGCAACTGAATTTAAAGAAAAGGTCTCATGATGTTCCTGCTCTGATAAATGAACTTCCTAGCAAGTATGGTACTGTGAATGAGAGTCACAGATAGCCAACTTGAGCCTAGCAGGTGCAAAGAAGAAATAATCTGTGAGGAACTGAAACATAAGAAACGGAGAAAACTTTCCCCTGTGGCAGGGTAAGCAGTACTACAAATGCAGCTAAACTCTAACAGGGAGGGAACCTCAAAGTACTCGAATGTATGTGTGCCAAGGTGGGCAGACAAGAAAAGTGAGGAACGAGGCATGTTCCTGACTTCTGGAGAGACAAAGAAGAACTAGCAGCACAATGAAAAATTCCATTTCAATATACCAGAAAGCTTTCTTTGGATACATGTCCTAAAGTGCATGTTGGCATATAATGGAGCCATATTTACTCTGAACCATGCCTGCTCGACACCAAGGTATCTTTTACTAGCTGAGCGTAAGCAGAGGGGTCATGTATTTCAAAAACAACATCTAAATTGATGTTTGCAGTTCTCTACAGATAAGGGTAACTGGCAACGCACATAATATAGAGTAATCTCGGCACAGATCTGTTCGTGTTTTGGTATCAAATACCTTGTATGATTACTGACTATTATCTCCAGTTTTCTGGGGGAGGCACAAATCTCCTTTGCACACAAGAAAGCAAAATGTTACTATGCTTGGTTTGACTAAAGCAGAAGTACAAACTTTACTACAGATAATTGGACAGAATTTACTCTCAAGAAATTTTCAGATTGAGGCCTAAAGAAAATCTGAGATCCTCACATGCTCTTTGCTTCACTGCTGGCTTAACGATAGGGTCAGAGAGCAGCGCAGAAGTGCCTATGGAGGCTTAAGCTACAAGTCAGCCTCTGTACTGGGGGCTCAGCTGTGGGAGTGGAGATTCAGCCATGCCCTTCATTCCTGCCAGCGTAAACTCAGGCAGTTCCGCACATGAGAAATGACGATATAATCTGTTCTGCCTACGGAAGTTTACGGTGGGGAAATATACTGGAGACAGCTGTATACATAAAAACATTCAAGGTGAAAAAAAGAGACAAATGACAAAAAGCAGAAAAGTGTCACATTTGCCTAAGAAAGAAAAATGCGTGCCTAAAAAGCTCTGTGAACAGTCTTAACAGACTAGAGAAACGTACCAGTAGAAAACACGAACGGTAGGTCATACTGCACTACACACACAGAGAGCTGCCAACAGAGTATCTTCTGCAGCAACTAACCACACAAAAGGTTATAGAACAAATTAAGAAAAAAGTACCAACAATCCAATACCAGGCTAACATGGGTATCAAACTGATTTACAGAGTTCAAATGAGACTTAACAGGGATACAACTAACACCTCATAACAGAGGCAAAGATGTATATGCAAAGAGCAGCTCTGAAATTATGTATACCTGAAAAACAATACACACACACACACACACAACTTTGTTTCCCTGGAAGAACCAAACAGCAGTAAGCCTGAAGAGAGGTAAATGAATCCTGCAATGAGAACCAGAATAGAGGACAAACTTAAAATAAGTGAGAGTTGAATCAGCTATAGACTTCCATGAGCTGGCAATACAAAGCCAGAAAAATCTAACAACTAAAATACATCCTGAGAGCAAACAGCTGGAGCAGATAGATCAGAAATGAAAGCACATGAAGTAAAATTCCCAAGTAATCAAAAATACATTAATTTAACTTTTCTGTTTTTCATTGCTGGGAGCAAACTTAAGAGCACTACAGAAAAAAGTAGCTTCATATTACAGGGAAATAACTACATAGGTTCTGACAAATGCAAATACATGTCATTTCTCTGAAAATTGGCAATACTGACAAAATTGCTAAAATTGGCTACAAAAAAAACGAATCAAAACTATTAGTAACAAAAATATCAAGCATTCCTAATTGTTAAATAAAAATCCCTAAACTATTAAAGAAAGCAAAAAGCATAAAGACGCTAATAAGCTTGGTTTATAGAACCTTTGTTTCATACGGGATTATCATCCAGAAGTTCAAAGTTAAAAATAATTTAACCACATTATAATTGCATCCTCTTTCTCACTATAGGGTTTATTCATTTATTTATTTCTTTATTTATTTTAATCAACAGTAAAATTATTGAAGGTACACAAGTGACACTTTTGAAATTAGGATTAGGGTTCCTAAATATGGCCCTAAATACGGGGCTCCAGGCCTTCAAACAAAACTATCCTACTCTTTCGCTATTTGTTTACTTGTTAGGAATGACTTGAAACGTGCTATCTACTTCCTTCTCATGTGTGTGAGATGCAGGCTGAGCACATTTTAAGCATGTGTGCGCAGATGTATATATACACAAACGCACCCCTATATATCTGTACACAAATATTACATTTCTCGAAACAATTCCTTTGAATTCAATTCAATTTGAATTCCAAGTTTTCTTAATACAAACATGCAGCCTATTTCTTTTTCGAATTTCATTTATAGAAGACTTCTGTTGGCATCTCTTTTGAAATAGATTAAATGTATCAAAGTCATTTCCACAAACAGTCATCAAATATCAAAGCAATCACCCATTCCTTCTCATTTGGCTCCTGCAAATATCAATAACTCTAAGACAAACATACTACGTAAAGCATAATGTATGTTCAATACCGCAGTAAAACCAGAAAATAGACTCCAGATGTTTCCTCAGATCCTGCCAAAAATGAAATTTGAAAAAGTATCGAAAACCAAGCAAAGTTGGAAACCCCAACACAAAGTATGTAGGAAGAAGAGGCACAAAGAATCTGTAGATTTGTTAGGAGTAAATTTGTTCTGTCTTCACCTACTAGATAAGAAGGGTCAATCCCCTATAACTGTAAACAAGGCAACTATGAAGAACAAAAATACTGATTTTCTTCCTATTTATTATTACTTTAAAACTACATCTCAGATTTGAGACTCAGAGAAAATATTCTATAGCTTGCACTCACGTAGAACACTACGTTAGACCTAGGTCTTAAGCTACACTAAAAGTAACATTGAAAATGGGACTTCACCACTAATTTTCCTAATCTATCATTTTGCTCACGTTAGTTAGCACCACAAAATCAAAACGTAGTAACTGATATAGCATGAGTGCCGTTTTGTTGAAATGCAAAGTAAAGGAGCTTTTGTTTTTCAAACAATCCTTCAGTAGGAACTGCTGTCCAATGGATTATTGGTATTCTGGGCCCACTGTTTCTCCTTTGAGTGCCAAAAATAAATAGCTGAAGCACGGTAACTTAGTAAAAGCATACAAATACTGTCAAAAACAATCATCTATAGAGGTTCTTGAGATGGGACTCATCTGGCCCAATAAATCCGTTAAGACCTCAGTAACTGATCAAAACTTAAACGAGTAAGAAACACCTCGAGAGGCAGTTCAATACAGCTATTTTAGACATTTATCTTATAACGAAAAGTTCGCCTTCAGGGTGTGCCCATCTTTTTGTCCCCCAGTCACAGAGGAAGTTTAGCCTTAATCTGTAGCTCTGCTGGGGAGAGCAAGAAGAATGCAAGCTGCAAGTACTCAGAAGTGCTTGTGCCAGCAGCTATTTTTGGAAAAACAAAAAAGAAAAAAAAAAACAGTGGTGGTGGGGGAAGCTTTGTATCCATCACTGGTATCATCTTATACTTCTTCTTCTAGTAAAACCAGCTTATTGTTTAATGGACTGCTTAATACTAACAAGCATTTTCAATTAGAAAGCAATGAACAAAATAATGGAGAATTCAACTGAAATACATGGCTTTCTGATCTGCCCGTTGTCTTTCTGCAATATATATGACAGTCCCAAACTTGATCACAGCACATTCCGTTCTTTATCACATACAAAGACAATATTAAACATGAAAGGCTATTGGACCAATACAGCTTAAGAAAAAATCCAACTGTTCACAAAAGCATAGCTTAGAATGAACTCCTGCAGTCAGGATACCCTGAATTGTGAAGCTGTAACACAATTAGTTATTTTACCTGCATAGCACTCTTCCCCAGCTTAACCACCTCAAACAAAGTGACAGGGTCCCCTTCTCCATTCTGCTGAGGGTGGCCATTAGCTCTTCCACGACTTGCTCCTCTAGCTCCAGATTCCAAACGACCTTTGTCTCCTGGAGACTTCCGAGGTTTCTTAGCGGCAGACTGGGCAAAGAAAACCAGCAGAACGAAAAATTTATTATAGCTATGGCATCTGACATCACTCAAAGTATCTTTATAAATCATACATAGATAGTACACACACATTTATACACTCACACATATAAATGCACGCAAATATCACAGAATAAGTCAGGCTGAAAGGGATCTCAGGACTCCAGTCTGACCTCCTGCAAGGCCAAAGCAACGTCAGCTATGAAATTTGACCACAATGATTAAGGCTTTATCCAGTCAGGTACAAATATTTTTAATAATCACTACTTGTTGAGGAATAACTTTAAAGCCACTGTTAAGGAATTCAGCACTGTTGAATTCCCAGTGTTGAAGTACCAGTTCATGTCAATAACCATGTCAGTCTTAATGAGCACAAACAGACAGCTGACAGCATGACTAGAACTTGACAAATGGCAGCAATTACAGACAGGACAGCAAAAGTACTTTATGTTGGCATAGAAAGTAAATTTTCAGAATAACCAATTATCTTTGGAAGACAATAAATAATTTATTAAACATACACTTGTCATGTTAACAGTCATTTTCTCTAAGTAGTTATACAACTTTTATAACAAACTATGTACCTGAAGATCCAACTCTCCAACTCCAATAAAATTAAGTAACTAAATTTACAGTCAGATTTAGCCAATTCTCATAATAGCCCCTTTCTTGCTTTAAAATTTTGAGTTGAACATTTTCCCTGTGAATCTAAATTATTTAATGTAAATTTTCTCTAGATTCTTCGAGCTTATAATCAGACGCTATAGATCCCACTTGTGATAGGTCACTTTGTTTTGAATTTAAGTCACCTTATGCAAAAAATCAGTTTCGGGGAAAAAAAGGTAAGATTGGTGCTAGAGTCTTATGTCTAAAATCTTTCTCCCTACTGTAAGGCAGACAAAAGCAAAAGCTGCCACAGAACAATGAAGCTATTTTGCGGAATTCTGTTAAAGAAAACAACATGCAAGCAACTCTAAAGTTGTACAATATCCTCACGGTACCATTTACCTTGAATACATTGGCACCCAGTTTCCATTAAAGCTTTTAGTAAAGAACATGAAGTCAGCATTTTTGGTTGCATCTTCCAACTGCAGACGCAAGGAATCTCATTTCTGGAAGACAGCTGGTAGAAGACAGAGCAGTACTCTAGCCTTCTCCTTGCTTTAAAAGGGCTCGCTGCTGGTGGGGACAGAGAGACAAAGAAAAGGGCAAGGTAGACTGCAACTGCCTCTTGCAAATATTCAGTTAAGGACTTGCATACAAATGCAAGATGGAAAGCTTAAAATAATGGCAGAATCTCTATGAAAAGCTTTTTGGATAACATCTGCATTTACAATTAGAAGAATGTATTCTCTCCCTTTTTTTTTTTTTTTTGCAAAGCTGCCTTTATCAGCAAGAAAGCTATCAATACATGGAATGTTTGAGTTCCACCTAGCTTTGAAGAGACACATGATCACTATTTGATAAAACAGCAAAGTAGTAAAAGTAGTTTGACTTAGATTAGATATTAGAAAGAAATTCTTTACTCAGAGGGTGGTGAGACACTGGAACAGGTCGCCCAGAGAAGCTGTGGACGCCCCATCTCTGGCAGCGCTCAAGGCCAGGCTGGGTGGGGCTTTAGACAACCTGGGCTGGTGGGAGGTGTCCCTGCCCATGGCAGGGGGTTGGAACTAGGTGGACTTTAAGGTCCCTTCCAACCCAAAGCATTCTGTGATTCCATTTGGGAATGTATAATCCACCTGTTTACTCAATCTAGGTGACAGTAACCCATAAGCACTTAAACTAGCTATAAGTACTGCTAAATGAAAGCAGGAAGGCAAGCTGATGCCCTCTGCAGATGCTAATGTAAGCTCAAACAGGCCCTGTCTATACTCAATTCCTCTCAACATGAAATTCAAATTCATGTGATGTTAAATACTGCAAGGATTAAGGGAAAACAAGTAGGAGATGGATGGGTATGTGAAATGCACACACTGAGGATGCCAAACACAGGATGTCCTGCATCTCAAAAGAGAGACGTTTGCATTCACAGGTTAGGGTGGTGCTTCAGCTCAACCCAAAAAAAGGAAGTCCTCGAATGTCATGAAGAGCTTCCACATAGAAACAGCCCTGCCCAAAGGTAAGCCTGGCTCCAGTAAACCTGTCAGACAGGTATAAACCTATCACTGACAGGTATAAAGTGTGACATTTCATAAGATCAAACAAACAAGAGTGAATTTATATCAAGTCCACTCTCTGAGGATCCACCAAATGGTCATCAAGATACGGGACAAACCGAACCCTGTGCTTTCTAACGGGACCAACAATGACAGTTACTGCTTGCCCCTTCTCACCCTTTCAGCCTCTGTGAGAAGCCAGAAACTGCTGACTTCTACCTAAAGTCCCCTTAAACTGACAGTCACCTGTGGTGGGTATTGGTTTTGTTTTCGTTTTTCTGCTTGTTTCCTTTTTCATTTTAAGTATCAGTCTGTCAGAATCCTGAGGTAGGTAACATCTGTTTTCTAGACTCAAAATTGGCTTCTGTTTATGAGAGGGATCTCTGAAAAAGCCATGGAAAAGGCAAGCTGGTTAGCTGTATTGTATCTAAATGCATTAATAAATCCTTCTAATAATTTTCATAATCCGGGTATCTGCTGCAATGGCAGAGCAGATGCTGCTAAAGTGAGTCAAGACTGCCAGGAGAGATGAAGAAGCAACGCAAGGTAAGAGAGCTTGAGGCTTTTTAATCACACACCGAGAAAGGTGCTGCTTGGGGGCATTAAATCCATGCTTTCACTCTGAGAACCAGGACAGAGTCAGACTGGTGGTGATGTCAAAACAGACTGTGTCTGAGTGAGACCTGAACTAGGGTCTCCCCATGAAGACCAGCAGAAATTCTACATAGATTTCCTTGTCTTTTTCTTTTCAAAACTATAAACTATTCCAAAACCAAGTTCTACAGCTCAACCTATACACAGAATACTTTACATCGTAATGCCTGTTATTCTACCAAAATAATCACTAGGAATACGGACATTAGTTTCATTCTCACAGAATTCAGTTGAAGTGACTCTGTTCATGCTCAAAACCAGAATAATGTTCTGAGTAATTCCTGTCAGAGATCAGCCTCAAATAGGTGAAAGCCCCCAAACTCCAGCCATATGAAAACAGAAGTCATTAATTATTTTTCAGATTTGTGCATTAGACTCAACTGACGGCAAATAAGGCTGAGAATTTATCCACATAAGCATTAGGAAATTCAGAAGTTCCAGAATGTGCCAGAAGAAACTCTAGAATGGTCCTACCGACAACCACAGAGTTTAACTGTTGTTTTATGGCTTAAACTTATCTTGACTGTTAATTAAACTAATATTGTGAAAATTCAGAATTTTGTAATAAATTAGCTATGTAATACTTTTCCTTTCACGTCTTCAAAATGATTCTGAAAGAAAAAAAAAATTGACCCACATATGTAAAAGCAAGTAACAGAGCGAACGTTAACTTACTAAATAAATCCAAAACCCAAAGTGGTTTGACATTTTCCATTAGCATTGCCCAAGTTGATCTGATGTACTTCAGGAAGAAATAAAAACAGTAGAAGTGTTCAGGTGATTAATTCCACCTGTCCCCCCAATATGGCCTATATATGCATTCACACCATAAGTAACTTAAAGCAACACCCCATTTCTTAAGACGGCTGGAAGAAGCTTTTTAACCTTCCACTTAAATAAGACTGAAGAACTTGCCTCTCAAAGGCATCATCTCGTGAAGCCTCTGCACTGTAACACAGTAGTAAGCAGAAGAATATCTGGTAATGTGCGACCTCATTCTGAATGAATGCTCAGAAAAAGGCAGCTCACACACACATTTCATAACAGTGTCGCCGTTATCCAGGGAAAAGTTATTGGATACAAATAGTCAGTCCTTTGAACTTCCTCGTCACAGAAAAGAACAAGGTGCTCTCTGTGAAAAACCTTATCCTGCAAATTAAGACAGATACAGGACCCCTAACATCCAGTGCATACAGAGCTGCTTCAGACATGCAGACAGACTTACTCAACTCCAGTTTTAAGGGACACACATAAACTATCAGGCAAGCAAGCTGAAACAGGACACTGATGTACATCACACTAAACCTCGACTACTGTGAGAATAAAGTCTTCCAAGAGGATGCCTTCCTACTATTAATCTGGATGTGTGTGATTTGGAACTAGGAGAAAAACTCAGTCCCCTGGAGTATTTATCATCCATAATACAAGACTATTTATTTAAAGCTAAGAGTCTGCTGCAAAGTTAAAATTCCACATATGAAAGCAAATACAAGGTATTTTGTGGTCTGTGTCCTCCATACAAAAAAAATACGAAAGTACCTGAAAGCAAAACTGTATAGCCTGTGCCAGGGACAAAAGCATCAGAAGGGCCTTGCTCCATCTTGCCTCAAAAAGGAATAGGAGGAGAGGAGTTGGAGAAAGGCATGCAGTGGCTTCCATGACTATGAGATGAGCCACACACCAGCAGAGATCTCAGAATTGCCACCTCCGGAAGAGACTGACATTTCTTCTTATCCTCCAAGTCAAACAGGCCAATCTCTAGCTAATCCTGCTTCAAAATACAATAGCTGAAATATAGCCATGGATCTCTCTCATTCCCTTCAGCCTCCAAGAGGCTTTAAGCCAAGCTATTCTGAGGTCCTGGGGAGGTAAGGCCAAGTAGGTTAATATAACGCATGGCAGTGAAATTGAACGGCCCTCTAAGAGAGCACTGATCCAAGAGAGGAGGCAAAAAAGGATAAATGAGTAACTGATCTGAGCCCGAGCTCACTAACGTGAAGCTGCATTGGGGTTTCAAATCCCTGACCTAGAAGAGAAGGGAGCATCCATGCCCGTGTATTTCAATAACGCAGCAGACAGAAAAGGCATTCTTTAGCTAACGTTAGTCAGCAACTCCAACCAGAGGACTGTCATACATCACTCCTTAAACACAGAGCACACGATTCACTAAACAGATATCCAGATGGTATGCTCACGTACGGCTTTATGTAAGTCTATACACCACCACGTCCCACTGACTGGACAGGTTCACCTCCCAGCCAATCGTTCCACACGCATCTTCTCTACCAGCCTGGGTGTTTAGAAGCGGACATGGGCATGGGAGAGGCCAGCCCCAGCCGCTGTCACTGCCAGAAGAGGACATGGTGCAACTCCTGCTAGATTCACTCTGGTTTGGTGACTTCAGGACAATCAGGTTACATTCTGAGAGTCACTCTGAAGGACCAATATGCTTAATCTCTTCACAAGTCAAATGTCTAGTCTACTCAGCAAAGTACTCGTTAGAATAGTCTCTATAAAAGTGGGGGGCAAAATGGAAAGTAGCATTTTCAGAAAGGAAAGGTTCCCTAAAATATTAAGATTCTCTATGTACTGAAAAGATCTTTGCTATGAATGGTGAATTTTCAAATGAGGTCCATCTCCTTACAGAAGTCTCAAATTTGCAATGAGACAACATCTTTCTCTGGAAAAAGCAGTCTGGAAAAAAACTCTATATTTCTGATAAAAGGTCAAGTCAATTCTACAATGCTACAGGAGAAATCGTTTTAAAATAAATATGTATATACATATATTTGATAGAGTACATTGTGTAGCTCTGTAACAGAACAGAATGCAGCTAGAAAAAACAGCACAGAGGAGTAAACTCTCATTCCAAAAGAGGTCAATACATTTATGGCAGATGTGTTACTGTAGCTGCAATGGCCTAAGGACATAAGCAAGTCAACAGTTGCGGGCAGAGATTAAATAATCTTATTAGACCATATTATTTTAGTTAGAGGGAAAAACAACAACAAAAACATAAGTGCCTTCAGGCACAGAAGTCTTTCTTTAGGTCCATAACAGAAACAAAAAAGAGCAAAGCTAAACATCAACTGAGAAGAACAGCTCTAAATATTGTAATCTGCAACACATCTAAGAGTAAAGGTAGGTAGTACCTATGGAGGAAATAAAAGTGATGTCAGAAGATGGAGGAATGGGGGATAAATCTCAGGGCTGCGCTTCCTGTGACAAATAATCCACCTTTGGAACATGGACAGGATAGCAACGGGGACGGGTTAGCAATGTGGAACAGGAATAGAAGCAAAAATACAATGTTCGCAAAACCAATGCCCCAATTACTAAGTCCATGATTTTCAATATCAAACAATGTTATTAATTTAAATGCCTAGAACTAGCCTTGCAAAGGTGTCTGCATTTCTCCTCAGGGATATCAGAGACTGAGTGGCTTTTTCCTTTCCAGTCATTTTTTGTAGGAGGTCCTCATTTATTCTTTTCCATTGCTGCAGTATCAAATATGCAGGCAGGATGTGACTGTGGATCCAAACATACACATTTACTGTCAAGCCCCCCAAAAAACTAACAAAATGACTGAATTTATGGATGAGGGGAGAGCAGTAGATGTTATTTATCTCAATCTTCGCAATGCTTTGAACAGTCTCTCACAATATTCTTGTATTCAAGTTGGGAAGTTGTGACCTCGATGGGCAGACAAGACAACTAGATGGGTGGACAAATGGTTGAACTGTTGGGCTCAGAGTACGGTGGTTAACGGATCGACCTTTACCTGGATGCTGGTGATAAGGGAGCACGACAGAAGTCTACACTGGAATGTGTCCTGTTTCACATCTTTTATCAGATAGCCAAAGGGGGTGAGAAAACGGGCTCCTGTCAAGTGTGCAGATGACACGAAACTGGCAGGGAGACAGCTCGCTGATATTAAGGGCCAGACTGCTGTTGACAGTCTGGAGGATTGGGCTAACGGGACACTCAAAATTCCACATGGACAAAGACGTGCCCCTTGCAGAGGAATAAATCCCTGCACCAACACAGGTTGGAGACTGGCTAGCAAGGGAACAGCTCTGTGGAAAATGACATCAGGTTCATGGTAGACAGGACACTACATTAGACAGCAGGATGCCCTGGAAGCAAAGGCCATCAGCAGCCCAGGCCGCACAAACAGGAACATAGCCAGTACACCAAGGAAAGGGATAATCCCCTTCCACTCCGCACCTGTTAGTCCATATCTGGAATACAGTGACCAGTTTTAGCCCAATGCAAGAGAAGCAATGATAAACTATAGTGAGTTCAGCAGCAGGCTATCACCGTGGTCAGGGGCTGGGAACACTCCCCCTGTGAGGCTTTATTGCAGCAGCATATGGCGGGAGGACAAGTGGAGGCAGTCAAGTACTGAAACAAGAAAGGTTCTGGTCGGCTAAAAGGAAGAAGCTTTTCGCCGCTAGGAAAGTCAAGAAATGAAATGTTGCTCAGAGAGGTTGTACAGTATCCAGCCCTGGAGGTTTACAAAACCAGACCAGAAACGCCCCAAGCAATGTGTTCTGATCCTGCTGATCTTGCTTTGAGCAGGTTAGAATGGGACCTCCCAGGAACCCTCCCACCTTGAATGATTCCATGATTGACCATCACTGTTGTTCTCCTCCGAATCTCTTCCAGTCCCAGTATATCCTTCTTGAGATTTCGGGTTGGAGGTAAGAAGTGGTAAAGAAACCAGAATAATGCAAAGTATTCCACATTTTGGCAACACCAGAGTTATAGAACGGCTGCAGTATTTATTTCCTATCGTCTTCCTCAGTTTTAACACTGGATTTGCTTTTTTGACTCCTATTGAAGATTAAGATGATGCTTTCATGACATCTTGCTCCTTGGCAGTAAAAGCTCACAGCCCATCATTCTGTGTGAGTGATGACTGTTTCCCCTGTATTTTCAACACTTTACAATCATGTACGCTTAATAAGCCTGGAGTTGTACTACACATAATAAGCAAATGCTCCTGTAGAAACTTGATAGCAGGACCAGTAGAGTGCTTCAGTGAATATTCCCACGGGAGCTACTAATAAGCTCAAATAGAGGGATGAGGAATGCCTTTTGTAACATTCATCTTTCCTTTCCAGTGAATATGAAAAGGGTATAAAATACTACCAGTGCTGCTTTAATTCCTAGACTAACGATTTGGGTTAGCAATCAGATTGCACCATCCTTTTTTTTTTTTTCCCCTCTCTCCAGTTGGACCTTAAAAAATGGTAAGTTTACTAGCGCGATATTCTTAATTTCTGATTTTGCCCTTTGCTTACAGGCTGTGTAAACAGATGACCTGTTCTGTTTACATCTTTCTTGTTAAGACAAAGTAAGTTTATCTGTCCATCTGATGAAGAATATATGGTCCCCGTAGGAAACCCTGTTCAAAAGATTTCAGAAAGGACTAAAACTTGCCCAGAAAAGCCCAGGATCTAAAATGTCAGCTCCCAAATTCCAGAAACTGTGAAGCAAATTGAAAGCCAGTACAATGGAGGAATTTGCTCCAGCTTGGACAGCTTGCTTGAGAGAACACATGCTTCTGTCCATTCCTATAACCTCACTAGCCCCTGCTTAGGAAGTTAGATTTAGGGTAGATGCTCTTAGGATAATTCAAAAAAAAACAAAACAAAACACAAAACCCACAAACAATCTCAGTCTATTAGTGCTGTATATCTAGACATTCATACCGGGGGTGTACCTGTAGACAAATGCTAAGAGAAGAATCAAAGCAATTAACAGCAAACATACGACTTCTCACCAAAAATCTTATTCCACATTGTGTACGTCAAGTGATATAATCAAACAAGAACTGCATCTCATGACCTTGAACTAAAAGGAATGAGCACAAGACACAACTGAACTTCTGTATTTTCCCATAAACTGGGTACTATTTTATAAAATAAATAAAAATAGAAGACAAAATCCACCTTAATACTATGTGTAATAGAGGATTGTATCTGCATGTTCCCATTCATGGGCAAGCAATGGGCAAAGACTGAAGAAAAGCATTCTGTTAGCAAATCTCATACAGCAGACAGCAAAATCATGGGTTAACTACCGTTGTATGTTAGACAAAGAGTTGAAGCTCTCTACATGTAGGACATTGTGTATGTCAATTACATGAATTTTTAAGATGCGTTAATGGATCTTCTGAGACATTACGTTAGTACTATGCTGAGACTGTTCCATTCATGTTAAGAGATTATCAGTTACTAAGAGTCAAGTGTCATTTGTCACTTGAAAAAATCCATTAAAACTTTCAAAACAAAGTGGTCATGTTAACCGAGATTCTTCTCATGTCTGGAAGAATGTTGTAATATGACAATAACAAAATTGTGATGTTCACGTACGTATCTAGTAGAAGAAAAAAGCTATTATGAACTCATTTTATGTCCCTTTTTAATCACTTCAAACACTTATATTTCAATCTGATAAATATTTCATACTACAAGTCTTCATAAAGTTTGACATAGTGCTCATTAAAAGCCTATTTATGTGACCACAAGACGATTAGATGAAAAACAGTTTGCAGTCAATTTTAAATAGATGCATAACAAAACAAAACTAAATTACACATACTGGAGGCCTGCCAGGACGGCCCCTTTTTCTTTTTCCTTTGACTTCTGTTTCTTCAAGCTCACTGCCAGCATCTGAATGTGCAGTAGTTTCATTTGTAGAATCCCTAGGGGGGAAAAATACTAGATAAATTAAAATGATTTGAAATCAACAAGTAATCTATAACTGACTGATTAAATATTTAGTCCTATGCCAGGAAAATAAAAGTCAGCATTAAAAGGCTTGCCACATTTATTCTGCAAACTAAGGAACCAAGCAGTGCCTAGCCCTGGCAAAAAGCCTTACCTTTTTATGGGCTGGAATGTCATTTTATAGACTGAAAGTTATTTAAATTAACAGCTTCTTTTGAAACCAAGTTGCACTTCAAAAACTAGCTATATTAAACAGAAAACTGTCAACATACCCATCCCACATAATGTATTCACTAGTATCAACTTCCTTTTACTCTTATTAACTACTTTTGAGCTGCTTTTAAGGTCATGAGAAAGCAATCGGGAGTCTGATCCAGCTACCACATCATAAGAATAGTTACACAAGTTCCCACTAAGGTTAAATCGTGTTTTTAGTCACACTTGAAGACAATGCCATTGTGCAGCTGTTAATAAAGAAAGGATTAACAGTGACCATGAGGCACAAACCAGAAAACTCACGTCAGTCTTAAGACATTTAAGATTCTTGTAGTTAGAAAAACGTTTTCACTTGTACAGTGATAAGAAAAACTTGACAATGCTCAGACTATTAGCAGAGAAGCCCGTAACATCGTTTTTTTTAGTCATTCCCATTTGAGACTAAGGCCATACTAAGTAGGAAAGAAATGTTACCTCAGATTTTCTTTTTTTCCCCCCCCTCTACAAGCCTGGTCCACAGGTACTGTCTGTGGCAGGTCCACAAGCCTGCCTTCAAAACAGGCTTGGCTGCTTGAAGAAACTCAGCTTTTATGTGATCTTCTAAGGCATTAAATTTTGCCCAAGATGAGCCCACAAGCAAAACCATTTGTTACCAATGTGCTTTATTTTTAGTTTGCAAGACCAGCAGTGCATGAGATCTCCGTAATGGAAGAATAACTGTATTAATGTGCTAGATTACTCAAAGATGGGTAAAGTCTAGTTCTAATCATAGATTTCCTTAAAGCCAGTATAATTTCCTTGAAGTGAAAGGAATTAAACTGCTGTAAAACTTGTGCAAGGGGAAGGGGAAAACAAATCACGCCTATTCCATTACACTGTACAGCCTCAAATACATAAGAAGGCATTAGTTTATGGAAACTGAAAAGCTTCAGCAAGCCAAGATCTACACAGATCTTCCACATTGTTTGCTTTTGTTTGTCTGTTTTACAAAGCAGGAACACTTCACAAATTTGCTGCATCACCCAGAAAGCTATTCAGTAATGCAGAGAGATGCAAACATCATTATACCAGAATCAAGAATCTTCTGAAACTTCTCTTTACTGAAATTACTGGATTCTTCTACATCTCCCCTAACACAAATGTAGAAATATGATTAATTTCTAGTATTTTAAAGGCTTTATTTTCCAGCCTTTTCCAATTTGTAAGCACAAGAACACCAAGGGGTGTACATAATCCTTTACAAAAGCTAGAATGCTGTAAAACACATAGGAATCTGCTTTTCTGAAAGTAACATCAATGGATTACCTCAAAATACATATCCCAGAAATCCATGCACCCTAGATTAAAAACAAACAGTATTCAAGCACATTTGAGCTTCCAAACTATATGCTTTTACAACGGTATTTCTACAAAATCTTTAAAATGTAGCTTTGTTATGATGAAATTAGAGAATTAACTTTATTGCTTCATAAAATATGAAATCTGAAAAACTCAATATTGAACTATGAATTTGAAAAATAAATGAAACCAAATTATAAAAACAACAACACAGTTCAAAATGACTTGGTTAAATAGTGTCACACTGATGAAAAGCAATGCAGCAAATACAACTGAAAATAATGCTTATGCAGATGGATGTATCCAGCCTTTGCCCAAAGACCAGCCACCACACTGCAACTCAATTTGCCAAAAACACATAGTGCTTCAACGACAGCTTTTTTTTAAACAAACAAACAAACAAAAAACCCTTTTGAATACAGAAGTGAGGAACCCACAGAAAAACATCTAATGCCTTCTATTGCTGCAGATAAATTAAAGCCATTCACTCTTGCTCTCTGTAGAAAAAAATAAGCTGCTCTCTGGTCCACGCAGAACCCCATCAAAAAAGTTTGTACGGTCCAAGCAATATTCTCATTTCTGCGGAAATGCTGTAGCTTTGGTAGCTTGTAAAATCACGCACCTAATATCATCAAGACAAATATTTTTCTCTATTAAAACCAGATTCAGCAGTCCGCCTTGACAAATGGCTGTAACACTTGCCGTGAAACACTGAGCTATATAAACAAATTAATCAAACCATACTATTTTGCATGCAGCTAGTCCACAGACAGCTTGATTTTGCTACACCCAGGGTCTGGGTTTTGCACAATCTACTGAGATTTGTATACTTAGCTTTTTAAATTTCAGTCGCTTCAGAACACTGCACACGGAAGGAACATTTGAATAATTAACAACCTTCTCTTCTTTGTCTTAAGCAGAGTGTTGTCTTAAACCTGATAAGCACGCTTCTCTAATTTTCCTGTTGAAACACCTCTAGTTTGCTGGAAGCCTTTTTGAAAAGGCGCAATAAATCAGTAAGGGCGAGACTCATTTCATCTAACTTTTAGACATATACAATGCACACAACAGAAAATCTTAACGTGTAATATATCTCAGGCTAAGGTCAGTGTCCAAAATAGGTCAGATAGTTTATGCTTTATAAATTTTCTTTCCTCTCCACTGATGGCAAGGTGATCTAGACAAGCATCTCAAATACAAATGTCCAAAGTTAAACAGTGAATCTCACCCTAATAATATGTGAGGTGGAGAGGACATTTCTTCCTGCAAAGAGCAGACGTTCATAAGGAGTAAGGGGAGAAAAAACTAATAAGCAAATCACATTATTTGGAGAGGGGAGACAGGATAAGGACAACCTACAGTCCTTGGCTTACTTAACATTAAAACAAACACCTGAAGCATTTCAAGAAGCAGGGAGTTCTGCTTGAACCATGCAACTCCTGGACAAAAAGGCCCTTGCGCCGAGTTCCTTCAGTGTGGGAGGAAGTGCTTCTTGCTTCCATCTAAGTCTTACAACTGCTCTGGATACACACACGCATGCCCCTTTTTTCTTATTTCTGGGTTCAGGGGAGGAGTAAAGCATCTCGTAACTGCTCACATTTCTGTCAGGTTTTTAATACTTATGGAGAAGAGCATCTGGCCAGCATCCATCTCCCTCATTCCGTACACATCTTGTAGGGCTGCTAGGAAGCAATTTTTCTGGTAGCAGTCATCCACATCTTAATAGACCAGAATTATCCTACCCTTATTTTGTGTGTGTGACTAGTCACCTGAGAGAAAAACTTAGGCTTTGTCACAATTTGCCATTTCTCTTTCCTGAAGCTATTGGGATGGAAAGTAAACTGGGCCTAAGGATACCTGCATCGTTAAAGAGGAGAAATGGCAGCACTGAACGTGAAGCCTTTCCTCTCCAAAACACCTTTTAACATGGTAAGAGACATAAGAGAACTTGGCAGTGTGGGGAGACCTACAAGAATGGGTGAGCAGAGTAAAGCAGACAAGCGATAGCCCCTTTTAGGAACTCAAGTATTCTCTGCTCTTCTTTCTGGTTTCTGTGGTGGCTCAGGCATCTTAGAACACCTAGCTGTAACTCCATGATTCCTCCTAAAACCTCCAGATATTTCTGAAGTTATAATAACAAGTCATCGAAACTAACCATATGGTAATGAAGAATTAACAGCTTACTGGGCAGCCCTTTACTATGTCATGCTTCTGAAGAACATATTTCCATTGACACAGTAAATTTCACATCTCTGCAAAATAAATCAGTTGAAGTAAATTTACCTTCCTTCTACTATTACATAAAGCCTTAGCTATGTAACTCACACCATGACCTTAAAAAAAACACCACACCTAAAACCTATGTTCATATACCAGTTTTAGTAAATAAAAGCAGTTCCATAAGCTTTTTCAGTTTTGTTGAGGTGGCTCAAAGTTCTGGCAGAGATAAATTCAGTAATTGTTACCACCAGATTCAGCCTTGTGAAGAAAAGCGTTCATGAAGAAAAATGGCTAAATGCACAGGCTCATGAATCATGGATGAATCAGCTCTCATGGTTGATCTTCAAAATCTAAAGAACATGCCTCACAGCAAATATGAGTCATCCCATTGAGACAAGTCTTGTAACAGTCAGTCACCCAGATCAAATAAACAAGACAGTTTTTTTTTTTTTTTTGCCATATCTGAAACACCAAGATGTAAAATTCCATCTTCATGGCATTCTGAAGCCACTTCTGTGAGTCCAGAAAAACTGAAGATTTCTCCTTTCATGTTCCCTCAAAGGGAAGAATTTAAGAAGGAGTAACTGATACAGTTCTAAGTAAAGTACATGAATAACAAATGGACTTTAAGACCCTTTGTTTAAATGGGACAGCTTTAAAGTTTTTTTAATTATTTTTTTCCTTCAAGTTGCATAATATTGGTGGCTTACAATCATCTTCCGATTGAAGAAAATGCCAACATCAAACTCCCTTCATGTTTTTTCAGCTCGTCTGCTGAGTTATGGAATCTATTAATATGCATTTTATAACCTTAAAGTGCACGAAATTTAATTCGCTTAAGGCCATCTGGATTCTTGAACCAGGAATGAGAATATCCCTTTCCCACCATTACAGTAACATAATCTAACAGCTTTTTGTCCTTTGCACAATTCACAAGCACACTTTTACTTCTTGAACATGGCACAGCCATGAAAATACTGTGAAAACTTTTTTCGAAGACTATCCTCCAAGCTCACCAGCACTTCCCCCCTCAGCAGTATCCATCACAATCATCCCAATTTTTAGCCACCTGCTCACCCACAGGAATTAACTTTTTTCTGAAAATGGTTTTAAAAACATAAGAAATAATGGCAATACTGCGCATACTGTAATTAAGGTCAGACAAATAACTTTACAATTGTCCAAGTGTTCAGATTCTTACAGAAAGAGACTTGAAATCATAGGTTTGGCACACTGAATGAAACCTGGGCTCTTTTACTCCCTGTGATAATTGCCATTTTCACGTTTTCCCTCCTAACAAGAGAACTAACGTTCCGTAATTACCGAATGTACCGCCGAGGCGCGGGCCGCAGGGCGGCGGCTCTGTGAGGAGAGGCCGGGGCTGCCCCGCGCCGGCCACAGCCGGTTCCAGCCGGTTCCGTAACGGCCCCG
>VXAL01000839.1:27969-67910 GCA_013399475.1 Chauna torquata | reverse complement strand
CCGCCCGCCCCGGCGAGCAGTGGCGAGTCGGGAATGGAGGTGAGCCTGGGAGAAAGGTGAGGAGGGACACGTTTTAGTTTTTGTCTCTGTTTCTTACCATCCAAATCTATCTTAATTGGCAATAAATTAATTTTCCCCAAGTCGAGCCTGTTTTGCCCATATCACTAACTGCTAAGTGATCTCCCTCTCAGTCTCTTTTTACCTTGTTTTCTCTCCTCTTGAGGAGGGGTGTGAGTGTCCAGCTGAGTGGGCAGCTGGCAAAGGCCAACCCACCACACCCCACAAAGCTGTTTTGTTCCTTTCTAAAATCCCTTTCAGCTCTACAGCTCGTCTCATGCTCGANAAAAAAAAAGGCGGGGGGGGAGAAGGGAGAAACTGCGCTGGGGCAGCGGGCGAGGGGGGGAAGGCGTGTGGAGGCAGGAGCGGCTGGGCGCCGCTGGTAGGGGCTNTACCTTGTTTTCTCTCCTCTTGAGGAGGGGTGTGAGTGTCCAGCTGAGTGGGCAGCTGGCAAAGGCCAACCCACCACACCCCACAAAGCTGTTTTGTTCCTTTCTAAAATCCCTTTCAGCTCTACAGCTCGTCTCATGCTCGACTGCCACCTGTGCTCTCCAGTACACTTTATCCAGGTACAGTGACATTCCCATGTGTATAAGCCACTCGTTTCCCAACGTGACCAAAACAAGCCAACACCACTTGCTCTCTTCAATTGCAGAAGCCAAAGACTTTTTGCACAGTAAATACAGCTCATTGTAAGAAAGAGTACACAACTGGAATACGCAAATATGATCAATTATGACAAAAACCCATTCATATTTTTGAAATCTTGTAACATTCAGAAGCATAAAAGTAGCAAATGTTTGTTTTTGCTTTTCACATCAAAGTAAAATCCCCATATAAAGAAACATCTTTTAAGAGGAAGCGTTTATTTTTTTAACACAGTTTTTCAGTGTACAGCAAGACAGGAGGCCTGGAACAGTCACGCTAATCTGCTCTTCTCAAGCTCCTGCTTTATACTCATAATAGCTTCCTGCTCACTTCTACCTTTTGAAAGCTGAAAAATTCAAATACATAAAGAAAAGTATACTCACTGTAGTACTGGCAAATCTGAAGTAATCATTTTTGCAGCACTCTTGAAAGTAAGAGCTACATAGAACTTCTTCTCAAAGTTATTATGAGACAACTACTTGTAAACCTCTTTCATGAAAAGAATGTCAAAGTCCAGTCTGTAAAAAAGAGAAAAAAGTGTTAGTTGCAATTCCAGAATAGTCATACATTGAATAAAAACATTGTGAACAAAAATTCTGAATTCAACTTTTAAGTGTCATTACTATTAGACCACTTGAAGTTTTGAATGAATGTCCCCAGGACAGCTTAATCATATTCTTGCATTCAGTTTTTATAATTCTGTTTAGACACCTTTTTTTTTTATTACACAAAATAAGTGTAAAAAAATTTTTGTATTACCTCCCATATTTATTTACTGAAATTAATGTAAAAATACAAACAGAACTCAAAAAAATTTAAATAAGATAAATATATAAGCATAAGCAACCATAAAGAATGTGATGATGTAGATTCGAGGAATCTATTTTCTATTCACGCAGCAGTAGGCTAAACTCAAAAGACAGAAGTTTAGTTTCATGAGAAACAGCCTTTTTTAGTTTTGAACCAAGGACAAAAGACTTGCAACAAAAATCACACAAGTTTTGATGTAGGCACAACAACAAAACTGGTAGAAGATAATATTCCCCTTAATGGAACTACACCTATCCAATGAGACTAACAGGCTCACACTTTTTTGTGACTGAATTTCAGAGAAGGTAAGTCAGAACCTGGAGAAGTGCCTAGCGGCAACAAGAAATATTTTAACGTGATGAAACCAAAGATGTAAGTTTAAACAATAAATTAGACTGCATCCGTGCTACTGCTAGACCCACTAGTAAAACCTCTCTACCCAGAAGACTGATCAAGGAGTTGACTAGTGACAGCAGTGACTTTGCCATTAAATAATGGGACAATGTGACAGATGTGCTAATCTTTGATGTAATAAAGCATACAGCTGCCATCCCATTCTTCCAGAAAATGCAAGTTCTGGAGAAACTAAAATCATTTGTTTCACTTTCCCCCTTTTACAGATCTTGTGGTAATATAAATAGTTGCATGGAGCACTGCAGTTGAGTAATGACAATGAATACCAAGAATTTACCTTGACTGCTTTTTTTTTTCTTTAAAAAAAAAAAAAAACCTGTACTTTTAAAATCCCTATTATTTAAATACTTAATTTCTTCTCAATGGGCAGTCTTCTCTGTACTCTAGTAGCTTTGCACAAGACAGAACAGGAAAATCAAGCCAGAAAGAGCTAATGTGACTAGCACCAAACAATATCTAAATAAAACTGCACCAGTGTAAGCAAAACAGTACAACACAGTATTATTTTCCATCCTACTATATACACATCGGTATTTACTTACCAAAACCATAACTGTACAATGTGAACAGACTTTTTTTTACCTCTGGTTATTACAGTTCCAATTAGGCTCAGATGCATACAACTGTTTCTGCAAGTACTTACTACTTCGTGCTATCAACAGTTCTACTTACAGTATCTCATCACCGTGACACCGTATCATGTACACCATAATATATACACATTTTTGACTGGAAAATCAGTCCTTTTCGGTAATACCTTCCCTTTATTTAAAACACAAGGCATATTTTTAGTACACACACACAAGCACACATGCACTCAGACACGCTCTTGCATATGCTAACTAGACTTCAGAGGAAACCTATCCATCTTGGATCTTCAGTTTGTCTTTAATTCTAGCAGGATATTGGGCATTATTCTCACTTTTCAAAATAAGTTCAAGAAAATCGATGTGCATTTCATGTGCAATATTTTCTAGACATAAGGCATTCTGGACTTTTTTTTTTTTTAATTTGCCTTTTTAATCTAGTTATCACCCTTAAAAACTGTTGCGCTGTACATGCTCAGATATAGTGACCAGAAGTGCTTTCACACATAAGGGAAAGTATACATGCTCAGATACAACTTACTTGAAAAGCAAAGTCTTGGCCAAAAAGAAAGTATAGAGTTAAGGGTATAAAAAGCCCGAAAGAGAAGAGGTGAGCTCTTTCACTTAGAAGCAACTGAAGAACCAAGAAAGCTGGACCCACAGCCTTGACATGGTGGAAATGGAAGACAACCTGACACAAAGGCAACTGAAAGGTCCTCTTATTTTCTCAAAGTCCTTATGCTGAACAGGAAACTGTAAAACAATGCTGGAAAAAATCCATCTGTATGTGGTTGGGTCCAGACGTGGGCATCTAGAAGACCATGAAGTTGCCCTTCTACTGTCTTGTGTTTATTTAAAGGCAGTTAATAAGGGTTAAGCCAAAGACCGCTAAATATAAGAACTGTCAGTGCTGAAAAGCTGGGAAATGAACAGCTCGGAGACAGAAGCCCAAACTGGAGAGTCACAATCCTGCCCGTTTCATGGGACTGACCAGAAGTGGAGCCTGACATCAAATGGAGTACCACCACCCCATTACACAGTCCAAGTCGGCTGTATCCTTCACCTGTATCCAGTACCTCTGTGCTGGCTGCTGCTCTGGATGTTAAGTCTTTCTTCCTCAGCTGAAGCTTGGAAACCCTTACAGTCTTGGGATACCTTCCTTGCAACTTCATGCAATGATAAAACTCCTCTAAGCTCCAAGAAACACCACCAGTTGTTTCCAAAATTCAGTCTTAAATTAGCACCCATGTTGCTTTGGGTTGGTTTGGATATAAAATTTAAGTTACTATAGTGACTAATGAAGAGCTCTATGTGTTTGCAACAGAGTTCTCAATTTAGTCCTGCAATTAAAGTTCAACAGTTGTGGAAAAATCATTATGGACTACAAAATTATGTTGTTTCTGGTTTTAAGAAAAGAAACACCTGTTTCTTAAAGATGATGTTCCTATAAACTTTATCAAACTCTCCCCCTTTCTGTCTTATTCAGCCATATAAAGCCATTCATATAAACTCTTGAAAGCTTGAGGCAGATTCCCATTTTTCACCTTTTTCCTGTCACATTGTGGAGGGAAGGAGAGGAAGAGAAAAGTAGGGGGGAGAATACTTCATACTTTTGCTTTTTAGGTTATTTAAACCATCATAAACATGACACAAGTCCTTATAAATTGCAGCCAACTGCTTCTATTTCAGGTGTTTTTTAAAAAAAAAAGCGATGTTTTCTCTCAATCCCAGTTTTAATGATCTTCTCATGTTTGCAGCTTTTTAAACCTCTACATCTCCATTCTAAGACGACATCAATTTATGCTGGCATACCTGAAAAGGACCAATAAAAGAATACGAAGCAGGCAGTAGGAGAGACCAATTCAGTTGAAGCACACAATGGGAAAACAAGTAAACTTTCTCCTTTTTTGCTTCTATTTTTTGCACAACAACCAGAGCAGACGTAATGACCATTATATAAAATTGCTTCTTTGAAAAAAAACTTCTCCTGTAAGTTGTCAGTTTTATGATTATTTTTCTTCAATAT
Organism: Chauna torquata; assembly: GCA_013399475.1. Lineage (NCBI taxonomy): Eukaryota > Metazoa > Chordata > Aves > Anseriformes > Anhimidae > Chauna > Chauna torquata. The sequence continues at coordinate 63,368 of VXAL01000839.1, read as the reverse complement.
GTATCTCATAATGAGCTTAGCTTTAAGAAAAGCTCTGCAATTTTACAACAATAAATCTGACACATGCACTTCACCAACATTTTCTCTAGTTTCTACTAACATGAAAAGTTACTTTTTTTTTATTTTTATTTTTTTGCAAAGTCTTTAGATTGCTTGCATCTCTGGTGCTGAAGTTATCCTACCATTTCAGCCAAACTATAGGAACCAACAAACGAACCTGACATGAACCTTGAAATCAGATAGACACGGTTGCTGCTTGGAGCAACTCAAGTTCAGCTGACCTTATTAAACACTATGTGCCTTCACATTATACAGCTGAAGCCAAAACTTGAAACAAAAACACAAGCAAAAAATTACTAAATTTAGTAGTAAGAGTTGCATCATTGTTAATTCCATTGCCTAGAAGATATGCAAAATAAAAGATAACTGGTATTTCACTGACTCCATTTTCAAAACCCTTTCCTCGTTGACCAAGTGACTTTGTCCCAACCAAGTGCAAAATATATTCAAACAGCAGCTCATACTAATGGAGCAGTATCTTCTGCTGTTGAATTGGTAATGCGTCTACACCATAACTTCATTTTCCACTTAAAATGACTTTGCTTTCTGCCTCAGTGTTTCCTGTTATATCTTTTCTTGCAAGTTTAACATTGATAAAGCAGTACGCTTCTGCATTCCGTTAAGGCCCAAAGGAAACTCAAGAGCTCCAAACTCCTTGCTTGTGTAGATGAGAAGCTGTAACACACGATGGTGAGCCATGACATAGCACCATAAAACGAGATCTGTAAAACTAAAGTTTTTCATACTCCGAGACAATATTTGTCCCCCCCGTAATCCCACCCAACAGCAGCATTTGACAGCTAGTAAGAGGCCTGCATCAGCAGCAAACGACAATCCTGTTAGAAGGTGGCACGCTACGCACTGAGGCAGAGCTCCAAAAGCTTTCATCAGCAAGGTGAGAGAGCAAAGAGGATCTTGCAAGCAGGCAGATAAATTCTAGCCTTTTATTGCTTTATCCAACCCCATGCATGGCCTTGAGCACACCGTTTAAATCCCTCCTGCTCAGCTATCCCATCCGCAAAGTGAGAATCATATGTAGGAATTGAAGGTGTAAATCCTAAATCCTGAGGAACTGAAAAAAAGTTTAACCCAGTGACAAGTTTACCAAATGCTGTGATGTGTTCTTCATTATTCATGGTTTTTGATTTTGTGGAGGTTCCCCCCCCACCCCCAAGTTTCCCTTCAATTATGTATTTCTAAAAGCATAAGCTTTATTTCTGCTACAGGTTTGGAGCTTGAAATTAGTTTGTTAACCCTGCAGCCACTTAAGCTGGAGGCCAAACTAAATGACATCTTCCAGCCCTGACTTTGAAAATCAGCATTATAATTTAAGGCCAAACAACATAATGCTTATTTAGCTTACCTTTAAGATAATTTAATTGAAGTTCTTTTACACAAACACTGCATTTCACTTTATCATACACAGAAAGTATTTAAACAAAGACCAAAAGTCTAAGAGAGAGAAAAAGTAACACCAAGCACCATTGAGCTCCTTCAATACTTCAAAGCACACAGCAAGCTCAGCTGATGTGTGGTCTGCAATATTCTTAAGCAGTTTTCCCAAAAGAGACTGGGGGGTCTTGGTGGACGACAACTTGAACATGAGCCAGCAATGTGCCCTTGCTGCAAAGGCCGACGGCATCTCCTGGACCGCACCGTGCGGAGTATTGCCAGCGTGTCAGGGAGGTGACCCTTCTGCTCTGCCTAGAGCCGATGAGACGTACTTGGAGCGCCGCACCCAGTGCTCTGCCCCCCAGTACAAGACAGACAGGGACATGTTGTTTTGCAGTAAAGGAACAGTTTTGAAGAGTGTAGTATATGGTTTGGTTATGGGTCTTTCAGGAGGACGGAATCATTGGAACAGCGAGTTGAGGATAGACACCTTGCTTTTCCTCAGATAACTTCAGTGAGAAATATAAACAAAGAGAATGAAAAAGGGAAGCGGGCTGAAAGAGCTGATGGGTAGCTGAAAAACGTGAAACCAAAAACACCACAAAATGAAAGTGTGTAGTAGATGTTCATTACCATTGACTAAGGTTTCTTACCCGCCCCCCCCAATTCTTTAAAGGTATTTCCAGATGTGTTACATATAAATGTGGGAATAAAAATTACCTAGTGGCAACCCCTAGCTGTCCATTTAACTTTGCTTTCAATTTCACTTGTCTCCTCAGTTTATCTAAGGTTGCACCAACTTGTAGCCCTGACTCTCAACAACATGCAGAACAGCTGTTGCTGCTTCCTCTCACCACATGCTTTTAGTCTAAAGATGTCCTGCCCAGCCAGCCAGAAAAATCATCTGAAGTCTCACTTTCTCCTGTGCAATATTATTCTGTGCACTTCACGATTACAAATGCAAGACCTCACACTGAAAGGTTACGCAAATCACTTCTTGCAGAGCCAGGAATAAAATTCTTGAATGACAAAAACCTCCAAGCGTTAAGTCGTACTACATTTCTATACTTAGTTTTCTGTCTCAAAAAATGTGCGAACTGCCAGAAACAATCCATTTCTCTATGTCTTCTGCTACTATTTCCAGAAGGTAGAAGCCAATTCCTGTACTGAGGCACTGACACTACCCAGTACGCACAGGAAAGCTGATACAATCTTTTAACCGTGGTTTTAATAGTGTGGTTCATTCAAAAGACACACATTCAATTTTGTCCCGTCATCTCCAGTGTTTGTATTTCAACAGCTTTCAATTATCATGTACTGCCTTCTTATAACGCCTAGGATGGCTAATACTAAAGAAATTAATCAAATGCTTTGTGGCAAATGACTGCCCGTCAGATACAGCTTTCTCAAGAACAGAAATCCCCTATCTTTTTCATTTCCTAGATTATTATTTTGAAATCAAAGTAAATTTGATGGACTGAACATATGAAAACAGGCTTGCTTTCCTTTTGTTATTCTTACAGACTCTTTAGACATAACTGCTCCTTGCTCTGCAGACACCCAGTGAGACACTTGACCTGATTTTCTGCAGCACTGAGCATTCACAACTGTGACTGAGATCACTGGGGGCTACAGGCACACCGTCACTCATAAGGCAAATAATTATGGTCTGATTGCTCAAGACTAAGAGTTATGGCATGGAGTTCTAATCTTCAGCTAATATCTGGATTAAGGTCAAAATTAACAGTTTTCTCTTTGCCATCTATCCATTAGGATGAGTTATCTACCAGCCTCCTCCCTACCTGCTTTGAACATAAAATACACGTAATAAAAAAATACACGTAATAAAAAAGGGCTCTAAAAAGTTAGGTTCTACTGTCCTCAGACTGTGAGCATAAATACATGGATCCTTGAAGTCTTCTGCTTCTCTGCACTTGTATTTCCAGGACTCAGAAGGAGCCTTGAGGAGATAAACTCAGTGATATTTTTTTAAGGAGATGCAAGGGTATTGAGAGTCACAAAAAAGCCCATTGGACAAATTTAAAGAAAGATTTTGCCTAGCGTATAGAAATGAAACTGGAGTCATCCTCCAAACTAAAGTCTGAGCAATGAGAACTTGGAAAAAGACTGAATGACGATAAGGATAGCATGTGTTCGCTATAGCCTAGGTTAAGGTTTTAGAAGTTAGCTGAGTTACTATGATGTGAAATGCTTCTCCCAAAAAACGTACACCCTGTTCCTTTGATTTATTATTAAGTCAATTCAGCTCACTAAAATGGCATTAAAGTTTTCAGGTTTTTGCACAGTTAGCTTCAGCGAGCCAAGCCAGGGCTGCAGAGGCACAAAACCACCTGTGCACAGGAAAGCAACAGGAGAGTAAAGCTAAGGGCAGACAAGACTGAAAGAGGATGACTTTTTCAGCATGTTTTTTATCCTCAATGAAATCTATGTGTGACAATAATTAAAATTAAATCCAGTGATTAAATTCACACTCAGGCGCTTCACTGAATGGGTACTTACTCCTGCAAAATAATCCACATCTCAGGGAAGGCGGGAGTCCCTCACGCAATCAAACATATTTAGCTGGACACAAAAGCTTTGGATTTCCATCTCTGAACAGCACAAAGCACAATGGGCCAAGCTTGTAGACAGTCTACAGGCACACCAGAAGCAGTGTTAATAGATTTTTATGCTACCTTAGAAGAGTGTTTACTCATCTGTAATTTTTCTCTGCAGTGGACATCTGGTGTTCTATTATGTATTGCATCTGGAAAATTGCCAACAATAAAACTAATTTTCACAAAAAGAAGCAAAGCCTGACATGCAGAACACTGGAAAAAAGAAGAAAACTCAGAACGATTCAGGTTTTTATTCTTTGGGTGTTTGTTTTTGTCTTGTCTTTTTTTCCTCATACAGAACTAATGAGAAAAAAAAAACAAGAGAAACTGCAAAACAATTTGTCCAGATTATCGAAGAAAACAAGCATTTTGAAGTCCCACATAAATTAAAAACTCTGGGAAGTGACTAATTCTGGTACTCGTATGATCTTTAGAGGGGTGTGTTCAAAGGCACAAGGAAAATAAGGTCACAAAAATAATAACCTAAGTTCACATAGCTGCTAACAGAAAGAGCATTAGAGTACCTAAATTACAAACACCTGAAATTCCTAAAAAAGAGTTTGTGAAAACTGAACAAGAGCCAAAAAGTGTAGCAGAGGCAGACAGGATGAAATTGGCCAATAAAACTATGAAAAGATTCTATTAATTACAGAATCAAACCTTATCTCCTAACGCAACAATTTCCTGAGAAAACCCAACCCCACGTCAAATCAGACTCCCTTCACCTACCTCTTGCACTGCTACAATTCTTTGGAACAGTCCAAAACCACAGTATTTCATGGAAAAGTTACCCAACCCTTAAATCCTACCACATCCTAAATATCAAAAAAACACCTATAGGAACCCCAAACCCCAACGATCAGCAAAACAAGCTGGCAGCTCGGATTTGATTCCCGTTCACCATAAAACTTCTTTCCCAGTTTTCTTCCCAAGAGACTAAACAACCCTGTTCTCCCATCCTAGGAATGATTTTACATGCTCCTTGAGACTAACAAGTAAGAAACCTGGCAGGTGTTTAATCTAAGCACAGCAGATAGAACAAAAACCATGAAAATACATCAAAGAATTCTCTTTACTACTAAGCAAGCCGGTTATCCTCAAGCCAAATTAAACTGCATCTATACACAACACAGTTTTAAGTCATCTCTCTGACAAAGCCATCAGTGCTACCCCAGATGCCTTCAGTCAGATCACCAACCTTATTCTGCAATGCCACATTTTGCCTCAAGAACTTAAAAGAACAAAACTCCAGAGCCTGTATACTGCTGGATACCTAAAATCCATCCTAACCTGACACTGCCTCAGTCTAAAGGCACAGGAACAGACCCATAGATACTCTAAAATCATCATGAGCTAGCTTAGAGACTCTGAAGATACAACCAAGCCTATTCTTTTCTTAAAGCATACAGATGACATCTATTCTGTCAGCCGATGTCTGAAAACTGATATTCTTTCAGTCATCCAATATGTGATCTCAGCCACTTTCCAATCACTGATACCGGTTTCCTGGTCTTGGTCACCCAAGACCAACACACCTAACGTCACAAAGCCAACCACCACCTGAAATTCAAACAAGCTGTAACATCCAGGCAGCGTATCAAGAACTGCAGCATTTGCTGCGAGAGGACTTACCACTGCTCTCTTTCACTGATCTAAAGAGAACTCTCCCCGAAGCCACTGCTACACGAAAGGATATCAGTGTTTTGAATGAGCTGAGCAAATGTCACCGAAACATACTCCAGCAGCCACTGCCTCAGGTTGTGTCTCCTTGGTTTTTACAAATGGCACAGCCGATGACTTATATCAGAATACAGTTAAAACCTCTACTGGAAAAGCATACCTTAAAATACTTTCCTCTCATCTCCCAGTCTTAAAACAACCTGACCATCACAAATTTGTGAGCAGAAGCACATTTTTCCATGGACATATGTAACCATGTTGGAGCTAAAAATAAAAGAGCAACCTGCAAACACATTTCCCCAGTGACCATTATAAACACTTCAGACCACAATCAAAATTCCAACCCAAATCCACAGATCTCAGAGGCATATTCCAGACTAATGTAACTCACCAAAGCCAGAAGATGGCTTCCCCAAAGCTACACAGGTGAAACCAGCAGTACTAGCAGCATAAACTCAAAAATAATGATTCACCAGCAGAACACTTTTCACAGAACAAAACCATTCCACTTCTAAATTCTTGCTTGCGATCCTAAACACATAGTAAAACACATCTGGAAAGTAAAAAAAAATCAGTCATTTTAAATTGACTCAAAAGGGAAAGTGGCTTTATTACACATTAGTTTCCTCCATCCCCAAGGTTATGATATCTCCATATTCCACAGTCAAGGTAACTTGTCTGTCTGTCCCACAGGAAACACCAGTTTTAACATTCTCCCCCCACTGCAGCAGACCTCACAGCAATTGCTTCCCACCTGTATTGAAGGCTGTGATTTTACTTCACACTGAAGGCATTTGATACAGAATCTCGTCCACTTTTTCACAGCACTGTCAACTGACCTCCAAAATACTCTACGTGGACCTAAAAGCCTTTTGACTTGGATTCTGACACATGAGAACACTCTGGAGGAAAAGAGGAATCCAAGGATTCAAGATATTAAAGGTAAGCTAAAGGGGTTGCTACCCACCAGTGTTCCTTAATGGCCACTCTGACACACCAGGCGCAGGAAATCAATGCGATAACAACAGTGAATATGAGAGCAGTTATTATCAAGTACTACATAAAATTGGAAATGGTTCTGCAGTAGTCCAAAATGCAAATATCACTAGGGAAAAGACAAATTAGCACCTGGGGACAAGATTTATTTTAGCTTAGTAAATAATCCTGAAGAAAAGCTTCTACCATGCAGTGATGAAATGGATCTCAGTCAGTCAACTGCCCCAGGAAGAATCAGTAGGGGGTGAAACTGCCTATTCTTTGCTGTTTAAAAATGTCTTCCACACAGCAATAAATCCATTAAAAGGGAAACTTTCTTGGGAAATTGTGTTTGCAAATACTGCCTCTTTCACTGCTTGTTCATTGGTCCAGACACAGGAATGATGACTGTATAGATGGAAGAAGATGATCGTACTATGTGAAACCAGCTGAGAGCCCAGTTCAGACGGGACAAACTAAAACCAGACAAGCTTTATCTGAAATAAGGAGTAAAGGCAAGAACAGAGAAGTCAACATGCAAGCTGGACAAGAAGCTGATTCAGCTTCTTTTCCCAAGGACTTCATAAACAACCGGGCTGTTTGCCCTCCGTCTCTTGATGAAGACGTTGGCAAATTCAAACATATTTGATAGAAGGACAGGTACCTCAAAGATGGTTTTGAAAATAAGCACTGGCTGAGCCTAGTGCTCCTGTGAAGGTGGGGGCAGGAGGCCAGCTCAGCGGTGCCTCTCTTTTGTCCCGTTTATCAGGTGCCCGTTTATCAGAGCCAGCCACCCACGTGTCCTGCTCTGCCAGCCAAGGCAAGGTGCGCAGAAGCCAAAGGTGCAGCAGCGCACGATGCTACTACAGAGGTGTTGCACGCAGGGTGGGGAGCCTTCAAGGACACGGGGAAGCCAGGGGATTTACTGCAGTAAGAAATATAACAGCAGGGCTACCAAAATAGGCTCCGCTAATTCCACTGACCATAGAACGACTTATTTAGTGTTTCTCACCTTCCTCCTCTTTGCCCTTTTTAAAGGTTTTTTCTCCCTCTTGAATCAGTACAAACACATTTATTTGAACACATGACAACTCAAACTCAAACTGTCACCAATTTACTTGGATATTCAGACTTTATTTGCAAACACTGCTTTTTTTTTTTTTACTGTATTTTGCATTGCTGAAAGAAATATGGGAACACCTGTTTTTTATTTCTGAACATTTACTTAGACAAGCAGATGACAAAAACAGGAAAGAGCGTGGCTATGTCTGAGCAAGCACTGCTTATTTTTGTGCTGCTGTTCTATGAGCTTTGAAGCCAAGTCAAATGTGCTTTCTCCCAGTAACACTGATAGCAGTCCTTAGAGAAAGAAGAGGTTTTTTGATTTCAGAGATATGTACCAAAAACAGTTTGTTGGACCAATGCAGCTGTTAGGCTTAATAAAATGATGTGCTTAGTCAAAACGGACCACTGAAAAAGAGACAGAAGAAAGAAGAGACCCTGCCTCATTTGGAAAGGTGGCCATCAGATGAAAGCTGCTCCATGGTGTTGGCAACGAAGCCATCAAGAGTTCCAGTATGAACTGGCAGTGTTCTACTTTACTGAAGATACCTAAACAGAGAGGAAAGCCTGGAGTACTAGAGAACTAGAATAGGCGGCTTTTCTGGCAACCCAAACAGTAACCCTTTCCCCTTCCATCGGGGGAAAAAAAAAAATCCCTATCCTGATCTCTAAAGATTATTAAACTATACTGTGAACTGAGATAGGAAATAGAGGATTAACTACCAGTAGGCTAGAAATAGAGTAGCTGCAGTGAGTTTCCTTTCAGAAAACAGGTTAACATGAAATCAGGAATGGAAACAAGCCATGCTGCACAAACCAACATCTCTGAGGGACCCAGAACAGATAATAAGAGCAACACAGAGTCTTGAGGCTATTCTGATACAAACAAAACTTTTTTTTTGTAAAAAAAAAAAGGTATTGGAGGCCAAGGGGTATCTGGTTGGTTTCAGAGTCTGCAGAAAGTCACAACTTCAATCAGGAGAAGAGAATAACAACAAAATTAATGTCAGCGTTCAGAGTACGATCGCACTATCTTCAATAACTCTAACAGAAAAAATACCTGCTCCTCACAGAACTCTCTGCTTAGTTATAATGATGGTCTGCAACAGGCCTGCTGATATCAAACCTTCCGCTTACAAATCTCCTCCCAGTGAATGAGAAACTAAGGAGAGAGGAAAAAGTAATGGATGAGGGAATAAAAAAATCCTTGCCTAGAAGAGAATCATCCTACCTCTACTATCAAATGCAATACACTGAAAATGAAAAAAGCTCCGTTCTGTTAGCACTGCTGGTAAAACTGAGTGAAATATAGCAGAAGCCCTGGACGAGAAAAACTGCCATCATCAGAAGCTCAGGGCCTCCAGTGAGAGAGGAAATTCCAGCAGCTGATCCACACAAGAGGTTATTTTCCCCTGGAAGACTTCTTGGCTTTTGTTTTTGCAGAGAAGGGATCAGAGCGTACAGTTTTAAATGCTGCAGAATTTGCAGACACTTTCTTCTGCACTTTGGAAAGTTAGGAAGTGAATTTTCAGTATCTTTTACACAGCTACACAAAATGAAAATACATACAGTAATTGATATTTGAAATTGTCAGGCTGTAAGAGCAAGAGCAGGAATATTTTGAAGCATTTCCTTGAACAGATTCTCAATTCCCATGAGATAAGAGCAAGTTCTAACTGAGAGCTGTAACCCCAGGAGTTAAACAAGGGAACGCTTCCTCTGGGAAGGATTCTTCCAGAAAATACAAGGAAGATATAGGCTTTCCTTTTCTCTTGTACCTTCTCCTTGTACCCATCTCCCTACAAAATATCCAAACAAATTTAAAGCATTAATCTCTAAGCACTGCCTTCGCCCCAAGGCAAAGTTAGAGCAAGCTTTTCCAAAGTACACAGTATACACAATGAGGACATTCAAGAATCATTTAAATAATAAAAAATATCAAGGAAGATTTTTTCAGAGGTTAAATCAATACTTTGCACTTTCACAAATCAAGTTCTCAAAACACAGACAACATGGTTACACATCAGAAAAAAATGCACAAAGATTTTCTTTTTCAGTAGTCTTGGGATGAGGTTTCATACAACTGTTGAACGAACCTGATGGGTTGCTGCTGTCCAAAAACACAGTCCCTGCTCCTTCCTCCTACTCCTGGCCTCGTGTTCCTGCTTCCACCCTTACAACAAACTGGTCTGACCCTCAGTGAACCAGTGAAGAATGAAGACAGGAGGCACTGGAAAAAAACAGAAGGTGACAAGCAGCCCAAGCCCTACTGCCCTCTCCCTCCACTCCTTACCACCATCTCGCACTGCTTCTGTCCAGAGAGCAGACCAGTTCTACCTTACTGGTTCAATCGTAAATGAAGTGCGGCTTGTTGATTTCTTTTGGAAAACGGCAGAGCCAACACACAACAGAGTTCAAATTGTTATACATATGTATGTTTCTTTCTAATTAGCACTATAATTTGGCAAAAATATAGTGGATTAGAGTATCATAAAACATTTGCTACACTTGACATTGTTTTCATTTATCATATCTAGAACATGTTACTTGAGATCATAAATTTTCCTAATATCTTAAGTCACTGTTAATTCGAGATTGAAAATAATACCCTGGCTATAATATGATCTCTCTAAAAGATGTATGAATGATCTCTACTTAAAGCAGTATAATGCTGTTACAAAAAAAAAACAACACCAAAAACAAATAGAAGAGATGCTATTAGAGATCTATTTCAAAGAATACAAATGCAAAAAATTTGCATTTGTACAGTACTACTAGGTAAGTTTCGGAGCAAACTAAAACCATACGTCAGTGAGGAATAGCGACTTCAGCCCATCTGAAAATCCCTACAGTCACTACCATGTACACTGACCTGAACTGCAGCTACCGTGGTTCCTTCCTCCTGCAGCTGTGCTGCATTTGGCTTTCTGCCCATTTACACAATCCAGGAAATCATCTAGCACTTTCTAAACTTGTTGTCAAGTTGTTTATGTCTGGATCAGCTCCCTGAACCGGCTCACCCCTTGTTCGCTCGAGCACAGGGCCAGCACTAGGGAGGAGACGGAGCAGCTCCATGGCCGGGGCAGAACGGGACCACAAGACAATGCAGATGGGCCTAAATTGCTACAGAAATGCATTGTACCTTGCTGAAACATCTTACAGATGAGGAAAAAAATGATTTTTCAAAATTTTCATTTCCAGTGTACAATACAACACTTTGTCTTTAAAAATAGATCTTTATGCTCAATAAATACCAGGCGTTGCTTTCTGATAATCGAACATATACTCCTTTCCTAAACAAACTCCAAAGATATCGAGAGAAAAGCAGAATGAGATTAAGGCAATTTGTTCTTATAATCTTTGCATAAATAGAAAGAGAGCATCTAATTATGACAGACGGTAGCCAATTCCTTGCCAATACATGCCATATCCTAACTAAGCATTTTTCCCCACAAAATTATCTTACTCGGTTTTGGAATGGAGTGAATAGGGAGGGGGGAAGGGCTACCTTCTTTCTCAGTCTTACATTTCTCATTTTTCTATCGGTATTAGTCTGCATTAACAGCCAAATCATACACACACACTCACACAACACTGCCAGTGACCTACTAGAAAGTTGCTATAGCAACGACTGCTTTCAGAAATACATGTTGTGCATTTTAAGTGCCATCATAGTGTAACTCATCTGTCAATTAATAACCAGGGCTCAGAATAACACATCAGACACACCAAAAAAATTAAAAAAAAAAACAGTATAGCTTCATGTCTGCAAAATGGAATAGCTGGTAACCCATTACAGGTTTAGACTCACTACCAAAAAACCCGATCACGTATTTAGCACCAAGGTGTAACTCCTGCATTTCCGTTTAAGTGAACAAAATTCATTAAGTATGAAAAAACATTGCAATCATACGAGTAGCTTATTTCGCACTGTTTCCTCAAAACCTCACCTCACGCTAGCACATTTTCATGAAAGTGCATGTACTAAATGCCAAGTTTTTGCCTTACCATCTCGGCCATGACATACGTCCTGTTCCTGGACTATCCTTTCTGACCTTTTGAAAGCTAAGTGCACGCTGAACTGGAGAATATTCTCTCTATAAAACACAAAGGCTTATCTGAGAGTTTTGCAAGGACTCGGGATGATCGAGTGACGCCACTGTAAATGACACAGAAAGAAACACTGCGGTGGTTTCTCAGCTGTAATGTGACCTTGAAAAGTGTTTCAATTTCCCTTCTCACATCCTCCAAATCCAGTGCAAATCATTTTCTCACACGATAAAGACAAAAAACACTTTCCCATTATATTTGCTGCTTCAGGATAAACACCAAGCTCTCAGTACTCAGTCTCTGAAAACCGAGGAGCATTGGTGCTAGGCCACAGAGGTAGGGAGGCCCAGAGACATGGAGACAAGGGTATCTCTCTCTGACCCAGGCCAAGAGCACAAACCGGTTATTACCAGCGTTGCATTTCTAGTTACCGACAATCTAACACTGAAGAATAGTGAGAAAAGCACTGCGTTAAAAAGCCAGCTTTCACATCACGATGAGAGCAAATTTTTTCCTGCTGCTTGCGGACAACTGGCAGCACTCATGAGGCATAGGACTAATTTAACAATATTGCTTAAATATGACAACCAAGTTTCCTTTAACCTTTTCAATAAGATACCATTAACCACAACCCTCACAGTTTTGTATCCAGAGTTTTAAATTGTAACCAACTTTAAATCCACAATGTAGCTGATCACACTTTCCTGAATCAAACCCTTATGTAACTGAGAAAGATGTCTTGACCTTGAAAGTTATTCAAAAGTGATGCCTATTCACAGTTCAATTCTTATATATTTTTAAACACCAGTACAAATATATCTATAATAATAAAAACACCACACCAGGCAGAAAAAGATTTGCAAAGACCAGCATTTCGACTGAGGCCAAAAGCAGGCCGCAAGACACCTATACGCACAGCCATCCTCCCCTTAGAAAAATCTCAAAATCCAGATCACCCCAACTGCTTGTATTTACATACATTAGATTTTGTATCAACATTAGCCTTGAACTTGATCCTTCTTACTCCCTGATATTTCTGTTTTTTCTTATTCAAAAAGGTAGTCATGTCCCACCCAAACACACCCTTCTAAGAATAAACAAACCAAGTTATCTCTCAATACCATCTCCATACTGTAGCTGCTCCCATTTGCTTTCCAAATCTACCTCTCCCCTCAGGATCTTTTCCTTTATTCAGTACAAAATCCCCAACTTGTCTTCTTGACATCCACCCTGTGATCTCCAGGCATCAGCTGAAACTCGTGGAGAGACGCGTCCCCGAGCTTCCCCTTCGCGGTCCGAGTGCCTCGACCGTGCCCAGCCCTCCATCCACACAGCCAGGCCGTATCCAGTTTTTCTGCGTCTCCTTCGCACTTTTGAGGCCGCTTTCTCCAAACATTCCCAATGAAGGAACCCCGATCATGCCGATCTTGGTGCAGGTTCCTCTCCTTCATTTCAATGACCACGACTGGAGTCCCACAGATCGGGCCAGAAGCGTAACACCTCCCTGCCAGCAGCCAGCTTCCCTCCCTGTCCCTTTTCTTCCACTGACCCAGCTGAAGGTCCCCTCAGGCCCCCTCCCCTCCCTAGCTCTGGAATCTGTGCCCCCATTTACATTCCTGTCAGTGGGCTCAGGTCTACCAGCGAGATCATCCTTGAAAGCCTGCTTCTCTCCTTCAGTCTCAGCCCATATTTCCCCAAGCCTCCCCCTCTAAGTGAGAAATACTTCCAGTCAAAAAGTGATACATGCACAAACTTTGAATATATTCCTCTGAGAAGTTCACCATCGCTATGCTGACAAGAGCACAAAGTTGGTTCAGAAAACAAGGGAAGAAGGATGAGGAGAAACTGGATACACCTTTTGGCAGCAGCCCGCGGTCAGTTTTGAAGAAAAATACCGTTTAACTGCATTCTTTCTTGCCTTCCACAAAACCTTCTGGAATTTAATTACCTGACCCTAAACATTTAAATCCAAGCACTTCTTGAGTTCTCCCCCCACCCCAACTGAGTTTCTACATTTTATCATGTATTCTGCTTGTCTTAATATTTGGAGGAGCTAAAGTGCCAGCACTCACATAAAGATGCATTTTACAAAATTCCACCGTTTCCTTTCTACGTAAATGTGCCATTATAATTAAATATCTGAACTGTGATACTTACCAGTGAAAATTCAAGTCATCTTTCGACTCCCGCTTTTCTTCAGATCAAAGTCAAAAGGCCACATTAATACCAGCTTTGTTATCAGGATCCCTAGAACATAATCGTTTCTTACTAAATTAACACATTAGCACTACCATGAAAAATTGATTGTTTAAATGAAGCCTCCATGGCTTTTTTCCAATAACCTATTCATCACCTATATCATTCTCACACTTTTTATTTCCTTAAAAGGTACCAGAAATAAGGCTGTGGGACTCACCGGTTTTCCATTTTATTTGAGGGTTATGTTTTCTTCTGTTTGTGTTTTTACACACTAAACTGTATAAAGTGATATTAATCTAGCAATAATTCCCTGTTTGTCATTGGCAATACCCAAAACTCAATTTGCATTGAAGGGTACATGTTTGACCTGAAGCCTGAAACAAGCTGAATTTTTTTTTCCTCAGTACATGGATCACTGCTCCTAACAAGTTGCCCAATTTCAAAAAATAATTCTTAAAGCAAATAAAGGGCTTCCTAAATTAAAAGTAATGTATTTGTCCATAGCATTTCACAATTTTTTATGCATAAAGTAGAATAAAGCCTTATTTCCCCGTTGCTCTGCTCAATGTGCATTCCCATTCTGCAACCACTTGCTGCCTAAGTGTGACAGGGTGAATGTATCAACCCCTTTTCCTTATAGAATTATCTTAACAAATATTGAAAAAGAGTAAGCAGTGAAACTATCTCCTCCCCCAGACAACAGGAAAATCTCATCTAACAGTATCTTGCTCTTGTACATGGATTTCCCTCTGACAATGCAATAAGTGGATTATGTGGCTTTGGAACAGGCAAGCACGGTCCTACTTTAAATAAATGAATTTGCAAGAACACACATCTTCAGCCATCAAGCGGGATCCTGAACCTGATCAACTACTTCACAGGGATTTCTGAGAAGGTATCGATGCGTTTTACTGTTCTTTCTGATGCCTTTCCTGAGAACTTAATTGCTCTGTATTAACCTGTGTTCAAGATTTCCTTCTAGAATAAGAACATTACTACTGTTCTCAGGAATCATGGACTCAAAAATCCTTGATGCATCCTGACTTATTTTGAGTTCTCTTTTTAGTGTTTGTCCAACTGAGACTGCTGTGTACTTATGCTTTCCTTCTGTTTGTCTTTTCCAGCAGTTTCATAAGCAGCGGAAACAATGAAGCCTGGTTCTCAACGGATTGCTGTCCTATAACTCTGCATGGATTCTTGTGAGGGTGCATGTAACAATTTAGGTCCTGCTGCTGCTTTTATTTAGGGGGAGCAGGCAGGAGAGGGATGGGAAAGGGAGATGACGTTAACAGAGTAACTTTAGCCAGCTATCTACCCTCACAAAAACTGCAGGAATTTCTCTTTCCGACAACCCCTTACCTCACCCCTTCAGACTTCACGGAAATTGGCCATTGTGTTCAAAAGATGCATGCAGTAACTCAGTATTTTTATACATTTATGTCACATGTGATGACTTACCATAAAAATCTGAACCCTGCCCTATTTCAAAGTAATTCCAGACCAAAAAATAACAATATAGAAAGCATCCTGAACAGCAATGCTTCTTGTTCCCTTCCTGTAACAGCCCTCCCAACACCTCCTCTGCTCCTCTGTCTGTCTGTCCTGGGCTGCACACCCTGCTGTTCTTACAAGGACATTAGAGGCTGACAGTTGCAAAGCGTCACGGCCTTAGAAAATCAAACTAAGAAGCATCAATCTTCAAAAGGTGACATCAAACTGCCTGTATGGATATATAAATTATGTAGACCAAGAAAAGCCAAGAAATCCCCCAGAAAACAATGGTTAAAATTCTTGTTTTTCCATCTAAGCAGCACATTATTCACCAAAAATCTCTAGGCTCCTTTGCTACCTTAAAAGCATTTGGAATACACATGGATGATTAGTTGCGTACTGAAAAGTTGTTTCAAAGAATTGGTTTGCTCTGTTTCCAGACTAATGCGTGTTCCTTACTTCAAATGCTTGTTTCAGTATCTCCCAGATTGCAATGCAGGTCTAAAAAAAACAATTTCAACTATCCCAGAGCTTTAGTAGCACAGGAGTTAGTGCTTATCATTTTAACCTTCTGAGTTATTAGCCTCTTTATTTTTAGTGGGGCAAAGGAAGGGCTCAAAAACAAGGGAAAGGAGATGCTACAAACAATTATTTCCAGTTGACAAGCATTTTTTTTCTGTAAGTGTACTATCTTATAACCTCAAGAAAAGTTATGTTCTGTTATTAGGTTACAGGCTATGAAACAGGTGTTGATAACTTAAAAAAATTTAAAACTAAGAAGCACTTCACCATCTCAGTTGATATCAATTTGAAATATATCTGATAAATCTAAAAAAATACTGCAAACACAGCTAATATCCATGAAAAAGATTGGAGAGATTTTGTTTATTTTTTTCTGGGTACAGTTTGCTAGGTAGTATCTAACCCCACAAAACTACATTCCTGACTAGGAGGCAGTTCGGAAGTTACAATAAATTTCTCAGTGATTAAACAGTGTATGAAACATCACCAAGTGAAGGAGTGCCTTCTAATAAAAGAATAATACGTTACTCTGATAAATGCAGTTGTTCCTCCCAAACACAGAGTTTCACCCAACTCTGTTCACTGGCCAATACTTGTGAGACCACTTCCCCTAGAAGCAAGTTTTCCACAAGAAAAGCACAGCTCAGCATCATAGGTTTAAGAGACTCCCATTGCCCGGACAAACACCAAGAACCTCACAAAAGCTCACGAGCTGTGTATGCAGAGAACACCTCAGTCTGTTCTACTTCATCCGCATCAACATAATCATATTTAACTTAAGTCATTTTCCCAGCTGACCTTCTGTAACCAGGGCATTTAGAATTGTTTTGCTGTTTAAATAAAAAACTTTGAATGTTAAGTGGCTTTTAAGAAACTTTAAAATAATCTCAGAGAAAACGAAGTTATTTATGACTTCCTTGATAATATGTAAAGCACTGGTATGAACAGACATCAACGAACGCAGACAGCTTAGTAAATGATTATAAGGATGCAGGACGAGAGGCAGCTTCCTGGTCCAATACAAGTTGTTTCTGTCGCCTGAATGAGCCAACAGCACAATCACTTCCAGAGAAAAAGCCTCAGTTTTTAAAAGCAATTTTTACATATTAATATTCACATTCTATCTAAATCTGAGTCTATTCTGAGAAATCGTGAAGTACTCTATTGATTACATTCCTCCTAAGAGAAACACTAAAGAGTACCTTAATGCAATCCTACATACAAAAAAAAGTGCTCTAAGAGCACCAGCACTATTTTATGTATAATTTGAGTAGTTAAGGTAAAACATTCACTTACACAGCTACATGTAACAAGAAAAGACACTTTCCCTATAATTTGAGGGAAAGTCAGCTAAATTAATAGCCTTATATTCCGGACATACTTTGAGGAAGATGCAGTGAGTATAAGCTTCAGAGTAACTGAAAGCAAATGAAAACATTCCCAGTATTATTTGTTCAATGACAAAACATTAATTCTCTTGCTTTGGGTTTCAACAAGAGTGAATGGGCATGCTCGAACTCCATTTAGGAAATACACTTGACATTAACAGTGAGCTAGAACAGCTCAGAATTTGATACAGAACTTCAACTTTTTTTCATTATTAGAAAAAGGGTTGCTTATACAAACTACTCAGCTAAACTTAGCTACTGTAGCTTGCCTTAGTTGTACCCTTCAAACTTGCTTGCCCATGTAAGTCTCGACTGCAGTGGCCCAGTTATGAATGGTACAAGCATGTGTGCTCAATATAGAAAGAGCACCCACATTTCAGCAGAAAGGGGCGCATTCTGGTACGAAGTAAATGAAAATCCTGATTATGATCAATGGAGTAGCGGAAAGCAGTTAGGAAAAGAAGCTAGTGGCAAACCTGAAAGGTCCTGTTCTATTTAATTCAACTCACCACCACACAAAAGACATAATTACCTAACTGCAAGGAGTGAAGAGAGGGTGGATGGCTCAAGAACACAGGTATGAAATCAATTTTGGAGAAATATCTTTCCAGGTGACAAGATGCAACTCAATACTCAAAATAACCCACTATAGGTTCTGATGAACTTTTGAAGAAATCTGTGAAACTAGGGAACTTCTTGCCAAAGAGCTTTCCTCATTTCGCTGTAGCTCCTTGGCTACTGTTGGAGCTTACCCAAAGGTCTGCAGGTTGATCAAAATGTGGAGGTAGCTTGGACCTTCTCCTGCTGCTTGGTTGAGCGGTTCCAGGCACCAGAAGGGACACCCGGAGTCAGCTCCTACAAAGGCAGAGCTTCTCTTTGTTTTCCTCAGGGAGCTGCCACTACCTAAGCGGTAGTAACCTGACAACTATAGCAAGGTTAAGAACAGGGCGCCAAAAAGCTTTCATCAGCTAAAAATGACGAAGCTGCTTGATTAGGCAGAAAAGTGTAATTTTCATTTCAACCATGATCTCAGAAGCTCTAAAATGGAAAAATCTCAGAAGATACAGAGCAGACAAAAATTAGTTTCTAATCCCTTATCAACTGAAGTATAAAATTAGACAAACATGCCAAGGATTATCTTTCCCAATTTTAGCAAGGACATGGGAATACCACAAATTATACCACATGAGAAGAGAATAGTCTAGTTTCACATTTCATAGCCATTTAACTAAATCCAACAGAGGCGATAACAAGAATTTCAAAGCAAGTTCTCCTTTTACACTTACCCTCATGGGCTGCAGCAGGATTTTTCCTCGCTCAACTTAAGGGGATTTTGTAAATTAAAATAGCATCCTTAATTACTGCTTAGAGCTTTTATAAACTTTCAATATTCAGATTTTATTGCAGCCATTTTAACACCCTTAATTGGTTCATTCAAAATTTTTATGCTAAATACTCTAAATTAGAGTACTTTACCACTGCAGAGTTTTCTAATACTAGAACAGCGTTTCAATATTATAGCTGTGACAGGTTCTCTCCTTTAATGTGGTTGAGCTCACCTCCCTACTTCATTATACAGATCCTGTTCAACACCATCCAAATTGCTTGTGGCCATTCTCATCGTTAATTACGTATTTCAAGTCCGAAACTGCTCTAATCGATTCTGAGTCCATGACAGGGAGGAAAGATAAGAGAAATCACACCTCTTATTCTTTAACTCAGCAGGGCCTTTTCTACCATTATTACAATATTCTTCCCTTATTTGTCATACCTTGCCTTCTAAATGTTTTTCAATATGAATATGCTCCTTTAATGTGCATTTGTAAAACCTCTAGCAAAACATGTTACCCATCTAACCAAAGCCTCCAGACACTTCCAAACCAGAACACGTGTGCTAGAATTGCCCACTGGCCTTCTCATGCCTGGCTGGAAGAAGCAACGAGAGAAATGTGTGCTTCAAAAGCTGTGCAACTCTAGAGCAATTTCCATCACTGATTTTTAGATTTATCAAAAATGTTCCTAAATCTGATCTTAATACTGCTAAAGAGAGAAAATGGAACAAATTACCCTTTTAAACAAACCCCTGTAGGTTTATTGCTCTTTTCCAGGAACACTGGAATCGCTCCTGCATTTCCTGCGGAAGGCACCTGTCTTATCTGCAGGGTGCACCTGGACTGCACAGTAGGCCAAGAGCAAGAGTTTTAAAATATTTATGTTGAAAACAGCGCACCCTTCGTAAGCATTAAGAATTCCTGAATAAAGAACTCCCACAGAATTTAAAGTTAACCACCCCTTTGATACATTTAGAAAAAAAAACTAGCTGTCCACTAGGTTTTACTACATTTGAGCTTTCTATGCCTTTTTTTCCCCTTTTGATATATTTTCAAGAAGAAAAAAGTATGAAATTGATTTCTAAAACTTTTTATTTTTGCAGGTACCATTCAAAAACAGAATTGATTTAATCTTTAGACAGGAGTATCAGCAGCAGCTCTGACACGATATGTAACTGCAACACATCTGTCTTCAGTGGTGTAACTAAAAATTTAGATGTGGCTGCGGGGTTGTTTTTTTTTTTTTTCCTCTCCAAGTTGGCTCATTTCTTTAATACACATAACTAGTTTTCTTACAGGTTTTATGTTACAAGTTGATGACACATCTAGCACACAGCCCTGATTTAAAATAGATTCAGTTTTCCCTCCCCGACAAGGCTGCCATTGAAGTCTTCTACCTGTGTTTGGTAACAGAAACAGCCAAACCCCTCACACTAACACAGCTCATGCTATACCATCTAACAGTTAGATGACCGGTCAAGAAAAAGGATCCTAATATTACAAACTTTCTATGCTTTTCTAGCACATTCGCTAGTTCATATTAAAGCAATGTAATTAAGTTGCTACTCTGCTGTAGTTAAGACTGAACTCACTTCTTTGCCTGCAGAAGATACAGGCAGTCACCGCAGAAATATCAACTGACCAAAGATCAGTATTTTCAAAGGCTCGTTTCTGTGTGATAGAACTTGTGGTTACTGCAGCTTTTAAAGAAAAATCCATTTTAATGCCACCAATCTGAACAATGCTAGAGAAGCCCAACAATGCTAAGCACTCAAAACCTGAATCTTCCTCGGCAGCCGGAATTCAGGGAACTCTTCAACACTTTAGTCCCCATGTTTTATTCAGAAATCAATTGCTTGTCAATACAGCTGTCTTCCAGTTTCAGATATACTGGACAGATTAAGAGAAAGCAAAATGAGCCAGTTATTAGTTACAACAAAATTTCCCATACTGAAGCCAAAAACATGTCACCAGCATTCAGACAGTAAAGCTAAGAAACTCCTGTATTTTAAGCTTTAAAATTTTCCTTACCAATGGGTACAAAAGCCTCTTCCCCTAATTTTCATTTATTCTGCAAAGGAGAGAGCACTGTTTCATTAATGCCAGTGAGCAGAAATGGAACAGTTAATGTTGCTGTTAACAGGAGCATCCATGTTTTCTTTGAAGGCAGAAGATACTTCTTGAACATGAAAATGCAATTTGGCAGCCACACTTGAAAAAAGGTTGTCATTTTAAGTAGCTATTGACCTTGCTCAAACACCAAGAGAGTGATCTGGGAGAACTAGATTATCAGATTAATTGCCAAAGGAACAAAAAAGAAAACTGAATGAGACTAATTCACTAGAAAAATTGGAACCTGAACACATTTTACGGTACTTTTTTTTTTTTTTTAACTAGGAGGGTTTTTAACACTTTTTATTTAAATGTGAACATTTAAAAGGATGTTTATTATTGACTGTTACCTAACACAAAATGTAATTTTTAGTCTACCTGCAAACTCCTAGACTCATGAAGACTTGGCTAAAATTAGGCTGCTTAAGAGGGAGATGGAAGAGAAAATGAATATGGTAAATTTTGGTTTCCTGAAATCAACGAACTGTAGTCATTACAAGCCCAAGGTATACCAAAATCAACATTTAAAGTCTGCAATCTCTTTTCTGAGCAGAGTCTACATGTCTCAGGCAATCCACCCAAGGTTACAGGGGAAAATGAATCCTCAATGTCAAATGCCTACTCACAGAGGATGAATTTAAGGGCAAATCAGTTTGTTCGCTAGCTGGTGAGATTCTTGCTCCTAACAGCAAACCATCCAGTTCTTTGCTGTCAAAGGTAAGTTCTGATTCAAGCTGCTATACTCCATATTTAGTCTCTTAGCTTCTGCTTCCAACTCACTGTTGTTCCACTATATTCTAGCTTTTCTTTTTTATTAAATATCTTACTTTGTTTCAGGCAAGAGCTACAAGTCAGTGACCCACAAGCAAAAGCTTTTTTTTTTTTTCTTTAGAACTAAATCAAATCTTACCAATTCTGTTGACTGAGTACAGCCACTGTGAAATAACCCTTGACTACTATGGAGACGTAAGAAACAGTTTTGGAGCTTGAACAAGGAACGGAGTCTTCAAAATCTTACTAAGTCTGAACAGAACAGAGCAGAAGGGACACTGGCAGCAGAATTGTGCGCTGTATTCATGAAACCAGAGCAAAAGGTACGGTAAGACTGAATGGATTTTGAAGCAAACACAAAGCTCAGGCACCTCATACACATACAATGCCGCTCTCTCAAGGAATCAGACAGCAGCTCACTTTTCTTTTTTGCTGTGGATATTTGAGAGCTCTTAGAAGGGAAAGTGAGTAAGAGATTGATCTTCTCGAAGGTTCTTCCTAGTACCTATGAAAACAGGCAATATCTTAGCAAGGTGAGTGATATAATCGTGGACAATATGAGGTGGTACTTTTGAAGAATAAAGTACTGGTGGTCTCCCAGTCACAACAGGGAAGAAACCCATATCGTCAGAAAACTAGCCAGGTTAGTTGAGAAACCATTTACTCCGGTACTATATGCTGTTACACGTAGGAAAATGCTCAATTACAGAACAAGGCAAGCTGCATTACCTAGGCAGCCACAGTAAGAAACGTGGTTACTATGAAGTACAGAAGCAAAACACCAGCTACTTTTCCACCTCCAGACAAACCTCAGTATCACAATTATTATACATTAGACCACAAACTACTCTTTAACTTGCAGAGATACTTGTCTTCCTACATGCCTTTACTAACAACCACCACCACCAAATAAAAAGTAGAGCAAAATACAGCTAACACTGCTGGGGAACTGTAGCTTAACAAAGAGAGGACAAACAGCAGGAAAGGAAGCTTCTTCAATCACTGTCACCTTAGATTTTTCACTACTGAAAGATGTGTTCATCTGCTGACAAACCAACTGCTAATGAATTTCAAATTCATTCCATGTGTTTCCAGAAAACCAGGACAAATGTAGTGGCTACTGATGATTCAGCATACATAGACAGCGCCGTAACGGCAAGGTGGAACATCCAATATCCCCTATTTTATTATGAGAGCCGTACAGAGCACTTGTTCCCTACCAGAGACATGGCCTGGAACAACCCCTCAGCCCTGCCAGGCAGATGACCTTGTGCTCCAGGCAGGAGCCAAACTGCTCATAGAAGAAGCAGCAACAAGGGTGGAGAGAATGGAGGCTCATCTGTCAAAAGCAGACACTTTGGGATGACAGGAGGGCAGCAAAGGTGATAGCAGTGATTGTCACCTAAAAATAAAAAGGTGGGAAAACACTAATCAAGGACAAAAATGCACCTAAAAAAAACTTCAGGCATGTTCACCAATATAAAGCTAATAAATGAACAAAATTCAGTAAAGCCTAAAAAACACGAGACAGTCTCATTGTAATTCTAAATTTTCATTCTACCTCTACCAATAGTCCCAAGAAAAATTAGCTTGTAAAACACTTTAATAGACAGTTTCAAAATAATCAAAAAAGGAACGAAATCTAAGCCTCAAAATCATCACGCACATAATATTGTATAGTATCAATTCAAATCTACATCTGAACTAATTCACTGAAGATTACACATTGACAGGAAAAAAATACTGTTATTTGAAGAAGCTGGGATCCAAATAGTTATTTATTAAATGTTGCTATTTAAGTGATAATTAAAAGATTGGTTTCAAGGCCCAAAACATACCTACTTGGTACAAAAGTATACCTACAGTCTGAAAGAAACAGAAGCTGCAAATGCAGGCAGTGTTGGAATATACTTGTCGCTTAAGCAAATTTTAGAGGAAGATTGTAAAAACCAGAGACTATATTCACATTAACCGTATCCCTCTTACATTTATTTGGCATACATTTTCTCACTTTCTTTCCCATCTTTTCTTCTTTTTCTGTTAAAGCTGCTATCACACTTTTACCACCAAAAAAAAAATCTTTTTTTTCTATTGTCAGAGGTAGTCATAAGGATTTGTACCACTTTATAGTAACAAAAAAAACAGCATTTGAAATCAAAGGATGTAGAAAAACTGATGTTCCACTTATGCTTTCAACAACTTAACACTGAACAAGCAAGGCATCCTCTTTCTTCACTGCTCTTCATGAATATTGAAGACTGCAGCTAATCAAATGACAACAGACAACTGCATCAGGCAACAGCATCAAAAAGGGAAGTCCTAACTCTCGTAGACAAGAGCAAGTAAGAAAGCCACAGCTCCTGTTTGATCAAACATCATCAGCCAAGAAGCTAATAAAATGTTTATATTGTAAATCTTGCTAACCATATAGGGGAAGCTGCTTCTACAGAGGGGCAAATATCGATTTGTTTCGCTGACAACTGTTTTCCATGCCACTTCCCATCCTGCCTTTCCCTCCTCCATTTGGGAGGAGGATGGACGTGCCTTTCTGAGTGACAAAAACCAACAGCAAATCCAGATATGCAGCCAAGTACAGGCTAATGCAGAACCCCAGCCATGGATTACTTGCAAAGCCTTACATTGAACTATGAGCAAAAGAGAAACAATGGAGCAACAGAGCCTTGTGCAGAACTCTTCAAAATAAATAAGCAGAGAGCAATTCACCTAGCACTAGTAAGCCTTCAGCATTAAAGCAGGGTACCCAGTTCAGGATTCCAGTCTTCACGATATGAACCAACAGGAGAAAGTCTAGAAAGCAGTGAGTTGGATCAGAAGAAAACCAGATCCGTGAGGAAACGCTGGAGAACTTGAATATAAAGACATGCAATTTGTGTTAGAGAAGAGATCAAGAGGAAAAAAAATGATAGATCAAATACATCCAGGTATATCAGAAATAGCTGGACATGAACGAGAAGAAAACAAAGGTTACTGCAAAATCTGTCATTTAAACATTAGGAAACAAAAACAAGCAATAAGGATATAAAGCATTGGAATAAGCGGTTTAAGAAACGCAGTGGAATTCCCAGCAATTAAGAGATTAGACAAGCATCTGTCAAGAATATTGTAAATCATCTTCCCCCAAGACAGAGCAAGGGATTAACTCAAGGTCTCTCTTCATCCTTTTTTTGTTCAGTATTCTTCCAGGAACAAAGACAGCCCAGGCAGAACCACAAAAGTAAATAAACAACCACTCTAGTACAACTCCTTCTTACAGTAAAAGCACACGATTGGATAGAGATCTCAGGATGCCACAGTTTTAACATCCCTTAGTGGCTGTAAGCACCACAAGAAATTTGGATTTCGAGTTACGTGGCTAGGGATTCCAGCAATGAACAAAAGAAATCAGTAAAAATAATAAATAGTAAAAAAAAACCCTAGATACAAACACTTTAATAGTCTCCCCAATAGCAGTTCTTTCATTAGATAAAACTGCAAAGGTAAAAATCTTCATAGAATATATTCACATTAGAGCATGCCCCAGTTAAAGGATGAAGTCATCTAAGTGATGTTTTGCAATTTTTCAGAAACAAACTAAGGCTTCTAAAGGAAAATAACTGCAAGACAAAACAATAGCATATGTCTACTTGCAAGCAAGTTGCTAGAAGACTGCAAAACCGATATTACATGAAATCATTAACCACTTCAACATTTTGGGTAGCGGTCTTCAAGAAAACAGTGCAAGGCTAAATCTGTATTGGCAATATAGGAAAATCCTTATGAGATGGAGTAAGGCAAAAAGGTTGTAAGGAACAGAATACGGAGGGGGCAGAGTGATCTCCATCTTGCTCATCACAAATAATCAGGATATTTAGAATTAAGGGGAAAAAACAGCATTAGAGCCACTGGGTTCCACTTGTGAGAGCACTGCTGGCCAGGATACCCACACAAGTGAAGTAACCAAACTGCTCCCCAGTAGATTAACCCCTCACTTGGGTGCAAGAGTCATCACAGCAGAACTGAGAAAGTCTAATACATGGACACTTCTGCTCACCTTTGAGGTGCGCTTTGAAGCACTAACAATTTTGATCTTGACATCAGTTAGCTCTTGGCAAGGTTAAAAGCAGTTCACATCGTTCTTTTATTTCTTATCCCACTATAACATTATAAGCTGCCCAACCACAAAAATCTCCTGCTAGTTTTACTAATTTTCCCATGCTGGTGTCAGTTTAAGTTGCTCTGGAAGATTTCAGCCAAAACAAATGTCCTCTCCTAAACAAAGTTAGGAAAAACATTTGTTCATTATTTGAGTTCTCAGTAACTTGCATGCTTTGGAAGAAACATGAATATAGCACAAAAAAAATACCTGACTGGCAAGATCTGCCTTTTAGCAACTTCATGACAGCAGACAAAGGAATTCAAAGCCTAGTTTTCAAACCCTGGAAGTTATGGTTAAGATAGCCTGATGTTCAGGGAATGGCCTGTGTTTACATAGTAACAGACTGATGTCTGTCAAACTCCTGTCCTCGACACAGTTGGAAGGATACAGCACAGGTTATTCTCAATGAGGCATATGCAATCTGTTCCCTATGTAAAATCTGCACAATACGAAATCTGTTAAGTGCAGATCCACTCCAAAGAACGTATCTTACGGTCTCTACCAAGCTACCATTTACTATTTTGCAGATGCTTATAAACTGGTCACTACAGACACAGACTTTTTTTTTTTTTGAAGTAACAACTTGCAGCTATCACGTTAAAGTCACAGAACAGGTCAGTTACAAGTCTTTACTCTGAAACAGGAAAACTCAGCAGAATCTTCCCACTGAAGTACTTAAGGGGAACAAAAAAGTATACTTACCATGGCCAAAAACATTTCCTTTATCTCATATTCAGGAATTAATTTGAATAATTTTTGTTGAAACATAACAAAAATAATCAGTTTGCAGCTAAAAGTTTAATACAGGAATTTCCAGTCTGAATGGTTTGTCAGAAGCTTATATTGCTTGAAACCAGATCTGAACAACTGTCTAACAATACCCATCTCAACCACAGGCATTCTCATCTGAGCCATCCATAACAACGTAATAACCAAAGTTCCCCTTTAGGATTAAAAACAACAACAAAAAACAACAACCAGCAACTAAGTCCTAACTGCCTGAACTTACATCTAAGAAAAAAAAAAAAAACTTCACACAACTTGTGTCTGAAAGTTTTGGGTTTTGTTGCTGTAAAAAAGGAAAGTTTAGTGAAAGAAAGATGACATTCAGATCATTTCTGACCTTCTACCAATATGTTTTTCCCCTTCTTCACCACAGCTTTTTGTCTTCTCAACTTAAACCTCTATTTCAGGGAACTCTGCCAGTAACATCAGATGCAGGAGCTTGCAGGAAGAACAGAATGGTTCTTAAACTAACCTGAGACACATTCTTCTTTTGAGTCATCTCTGAAAGAGCCTGACATACAAGAAATATTAGCAACAGCTTGAGCAGAGATTAACAAGGATAGCAAATTTTCTTTTCTTTTCTTTTCTTTTTTAAAAACACTACTTCAAAGAAAAGTAGGGAGCTACAGCTTTAGTTACTTTGCATGGTACTTTCTTTACTAGCAGCCACAAGCACGCAATAGGAACAATTTGGTCCATTTATCCCCGTCGTTCTATTTGGTCCAAAAGCAGCTCAGGGTACAATTATTTCTTCTAGCTAGCTACGAGCCAATGTTTTTGTATATTCCCACGTTCTTCAGTCATGCATTTTTTTCACGGTATATCCCATAAGCGTTTCCCTGTGTCATGCTCACCTCTGCCAGTAACAGTGAACCTTCACATGCCTTCAGAATTCAAATAAAATAAGAAAAACCGCTAGTGCTCTGTAACACTTAGCAATGGCACTGTTTGCCATTCACCAGTCTTGTAGGTGAAGAGATCAGAACTGGGGGACTACAAATCAGTCCCGACTGTCCCACACACTGAATGCTTTTTGTGATTACCGTCACAGAAAGTCATTATCTTTTGCCACAAGCTTGAATACAAACATGACTTACAAAGGAGCAACACGTTGCCTTCAGGACAAAGGCAGATACAATAGTTAAATTCTAGATGTGGGTGTTATCAAAGCATGACTTTAGGTCAAGGAAGTTGTTTGACGGAAATACAACAAAGGACCTGACTGACAAAAAGAATTTATGAGCAAGTAAGATCTGAAAGGGTTATTCTTAGCTGCTTATTTCACAATAAAATGAACTACATCAGCGACATAACCTAGCAATAGCTCAGAACTTACTATAGAAAACACAGGTGGTGTATCCTGGCACTATACAGGCTGAGACCGCAAGCTGTGCACGAATGCTACGGACAACTGGTGAATGACAACATTCTTGCAAAAGGTCTGGCGATCCTCATGGATGAAGTCCTGGCAGACGTCTCAGAGGAAACATTCGGAAGGTTTTGAACAGCATACACTTTCAGGGTTTAGCAGTTTCATAAAAACTCGTTTGCCTAGAGAAAACGAAGTGTCTAGGAAGTAATGGCAGCTACAACTGACAATCATTTGTTTTATTGTAAATGCGACATTTTTGCTTCCCTTGATTCTTACTCCTCACTAATATCCTTGTCTTTTCCCTCTGAACTTTCTACCTGGACACTGACACACTAAATCAACAAACAGTAACGAGAAATCAGAAAAGTAAGGCATACCAATGAGAAAAGTTTGTTTTACCAGCTTTAATAGCTACGACATTAACAAACATTTCAACTCAAAGACAAGAAGTTCACATTTCAGTAGTCACCTCAAGCAGTAAGAATTTGCATACAGGAACCACCCACGAGTGCTTTCATTCCGTAATGCCAGTGCTCTACAGTTAAACACAGCAACAGAAACATGTAAAAAAACTTCCTTTGCAAAGCAAAAGACACAGCTTTTTCTGGTTTCATTCGAAAAGAAAAATAATTGTTACAGCATGATATTGAAACACATTAAAAAAAAGCCAGAAGTGAGGCATTTCGTTTCCATTCCCTTTTCTGACAGAGCTGGTAACATAGGCTATACCCGAAATTTGACTAACTGTTGCCTGTGTTCTCTCACTCACTTATTGCAACAGAGAGCAAATCTTCAAGTCATCGGACAGGCTGTACAGAACAGAGAGTCCCTCTTTCCGTTCCACTCAGACAGTTCCACTTGTTCCACTTGAACACTGGGGATATTTGATAGGACCTGACTGCAAGTTCTCACTGTCATCCAACCCACCGTCCTTTCTTCCACCTCAGCAAGCGGGCAGCACTGCCATAATTCAGATGTGCCATTTTAAATGAAATACAATATTCAGCATCTCTCTTCCTCTTCAGGTTCTCAATGCATCCAGCATCTTGCACAAAAGCGTAACAATTAGTATTCAAAAATTACCTAAAACATATTTTGGGACAAAGAAAATATCAGCTCCATCTGAAAGCTTCACTCCCACAAAGAAAACTGTTCCAAATGGAGCTTACAGAAATGATACATATTAAAGATATAAAAAAAATCACCCGCGTGAGTGGGAAAGGCAGGAGGCATGTGCAAACCTACAGAAATTACACCATATCTTCTGACCCAGTATAGTGACCCGTTTTAGAAGAATGAGAAAGAACACAGTATCTATCGGTGAGTCTGATTTCCGTAAGTGCAAGTAGAACAATCAGCCAGAGGTAAAACAGGAAGAGTCTTGAAGAGCTAGAGAAAGATACTGGAATGGTGGAACAGAAAGGAGATGAAGAATAAACAAACTATGACCTGTAACTAAAAGGGCAGCGGATCAGAAATGCCAGTCTTTCACAGAAGCCCTTCAAAAGACTTGGTAGGTATGCTTCCCGTTTTAAGTCTCTATCTTCACCCGCTTTCATTCCCAGAGCATTACATACAGCAGACACAAACGTTAAAGACAGCTGAGCAGAGTTTGGAAGCAGTCAAAAGAAGGTAGGCTGTTAAACTTCAGCTCCATCAGCGAGGATGCTCTGGTAGCGGCTTGCACTCCCTGTACTATATTTTATACCGTATTATTTGTTCACAGCATCGCCACAACTGTGCGTTTTTAAACTCGTTATCCTACAGAAACAGGCCTGTACAACTGCGTTCTGTGTGCATACCCTTCACTCTCTCTGTTCTCTTCTCCAGTTCCCACTATCAACAATTTTCAGTCCCTGGACCAATTTCTACGAAATTCAGCAAAACAGAGATCCCAAAATATATATGCTCCCGTAATTTTTTAGAAACATTTACTTCTTAGAAAAGATTCTCCATTCCTGTCCCCTAAGTAGTGTCCTACTAAAT
Organism: Chauna torquata; assembly: GCA_013399475.1. NCBI lineage: Eukaryota > Metazoa > Chordata > Aves > Anseriformes > Anhimidae > Chauna > Chauna torquata. Next base: position 33,417 of record VXAL01000839.1, on the reverse strand, counting down.
TAAAGCTACAGGATAAACAAAGTTACATTACTAGACACCAAAGAAGCCACATAATAGTGACAAAAGAAAATAGCCTTCAGAAGTTCTGCTGCTTGAAGTGGTACTTACGCTTGAGCACCATTTATAATTGCGTCTACTCTCCCACCTAACACTTTGTGATGCTACAGTCTAGTGAGCCTAACAGACCACTCAGACATTATTCTAGAGACTAGACCAGTAGACATCAAAATAAATGACAGCAATTAAAAGGGCAAATCAACCCCACTTTTGTACAGGAAAGTCAAGTTTCACAAACCTACAAGAATTGTCTAAAAAGATCTCCTTTACCCACATGCCTATTGACTCTCCTCGAGAAAGCCTGCTTTAATTTCTAAGATACATTTAACGAGGTTCTTCACAAAAGGCTCCTAAAGAAATTAAGCTGCCATGGCAATAAAAGGCATTGCATGGACAGGTTATCTGGTTAAGAGACAGGAAGCAGAGCAAGAACAAATGGTCATTTCGGACAACAGACTAATGCCACCGGCAAAGTCCCACAGGAGTACGAGCTGGAGCCCAAACTTTGAGGCATTCTTACATCTGGAAAAGGAGGTGAATGCTGAAGTGACAATTTGCTGATAACACCAAGCTATTCATGGTAGCGCAGACAGGGTCAGCTGCAAAGAAGAGAAGAACGAACACAGACTACAAAATGACGGCAAAGCTGGCTGCTGGAACTGAGCTCAGGTAAACGCTGCCCACAGGAATACACACACACCGTGACGGGCTCCAAGCCGAACACTGCTGCCCAGGGTAAGCACACACACCTGAGTCCATCCGAATTTCCCACCTGGAGAAGGATGAGTTTTAAATCTCCAGAACCACTTTTCCCCCAAAACATTCTTGCCACTGACCTTGCATCACCTCTAGTAACACCTTATTCTGATGACCTGATTCAATTAATTCACCTGGCAGAAAAATATCCCTCCCAAGCAGATAGTTGTTGCTAGGCAGTGAAGTCAACTAGCTCAATGAAAGATCCAGCCAGCAGCAGCGCTAGCACAAAGGGAAGGGAAGAACTGTGCGGCCATGGAGGAGATTCCTCTTTCAGCTGTGGCAGGCTGCTGGATCAGCTCAACCGTCTCGGGCAATTCCATGTGTAGGAACAAGTTCTTGCGGTCCTAGTGAACACATCTAAGAAAACAGCAGTGCAAAACTGGCAAATTTATCGCTCACTTAAGATGGAATTCGTTAGTCATTTGCAAATGAAGTTCTATTTTCCACTCTTAAACACTAACACATTGGTATCTTCCTGCTCCTATGGGATTCTAACCCTCAAAAGGAAAGGGAAACCCTCATGTGGGGGAGAGCAACAGATTCTCAACTTGTCATCTGATTTTTCCATTTCAAAAAAACAGTAACGCATGCTATCCTCTACTGTTAAAAAAATGCATCCCAGATGAATTGTTTTAATTTTTGTTATTTTATTGTGGAAAACATTTGACATTTAGAAACACTTCTGACATACGGGTCTAATCCTATGCACCTCTACAAAGAAATATTTTTTCCTATGAGCTGAACAATCTGTGAATGTTGCTTTCACTCAGCTAACCTGCCAATATACTACAAGTCTGCTATGTGGAGAGTTACAGAATGTAGGCTTATTTGATTTATTTATAGAATAAATGGCACTTATCCTGGTGAACTCCTGCACAGCAAGGAACGCAGCTGGCTGCATGTTGCCTCATGCTGCTTTCTAGTAAAACATTACTTTTGGGAACCACCTAAAACAACTTGCCTTTCAGCTGAGGGAGGAAAGGCTTAAGAATTCCACCTCTTGCTCTTAATTCTGCAACAAACAATTAATGGCGGAGTGACTGGAACTCATAATACACTCCTACATCAAGCTCTTGAGTCTTATATTGCTGGTAACTGCGGCAGAAAGGCCTGTCCCTTCAAAATATGTCGTGCAACTGATGCCTTTTTGCATGTTTTAAGACAGACTACAAATCCATTCTGGGCAGGACCAGCATCGTAACCACGGAACAAGCGTTCGACATGCAGCCTGTGGCTAGGCAGCGCTCTAGATCTGCACATACAGAAGTCAGGTGCCTGAATGCTTGAGGGGAAAAAACTTGTGTTTGTACCATTTGCATTTTATAACGCAATTCTATAATGCCGGGTGCACCAAAAGTGTTTCATAAAATTTCCTCCACAGACGCAAATGAAAAAACCTTGCAAAATTATCAAAAAACACGAGCGCAGTTCCTTGTAACGTTAGCAAAGGGACCTAAATTACTGGGTATTCTCTCATGAATGATGCACACAAATTGTCAAGTGGTGAAACCACTACCTATATTTAGACATTCAATAGGACTTGTGAGAAATTAGGAAGCTGCTACACAATCAAGAGCTAAAGCAGAAGACTGACAGAATTTTCCCTTTGCAACTCCTCCTTAACTCTTTCAGCCAGCTGAAGGTGGTGCTTACCTTAAAATTAAAAAAAAAAATTAGGGATCTTCCCAAAATAACACTTGCTTTTGGAAGCATGTTTTTCACACTGAAGAGTTGCAGTATGGGGTCACAATAATGTTCTCTCAACCTGTTATTTTCTAGAGGAACAAAGAAATGCCTTTGTATTCTGGTCACATATTCAACACCAAAACCAACAAAGTGAAATCAGTTTGGAAACGCAAAATATCATGAAGAATAAAGTGTATCTCCAGATGTCCTGAATAGAAACAACAGAAGAATTATCTGCTGGTGAACTCAAACGTTGTAAGATTTCTCCTTCCCTTCTACGAAAGAAAACCGACTCTATGCCCTTCTATTCTTAGCCAATCGAGAGAACACAGTTGCACTGCAAACAAGGAGGAGATGGCAACTTGCAATGGGAGTTTCAAAGCTCCACGTGATAAATGAGTGACCAAAAGTAAAAACCCCAGAACTTAAATAAATAAATAAATAAAAATCACTAAATATCTTAAAAATTTTGCTTGCCATTTCAAATCCTGAAGCCAGTATGTCAGACTTAGACGAGGTGCACCCTTATCTCAGCGCCAGACTCCAGGATCACCTTTCGGTTTTGGCTTCAAGCACCACAAGTCAGAGCCTTACCCAAACACTTGGGCACTTCAAGGTGCAGAACTGGGAAAGCCAAATCTCTGAGCCCAACCACCCATTCAGTAACAGCACTGCATCAAAATTTACTCTTCGCCACCCCTGCACAGTTTATGTAGATGAGAAGACAAGTTTGTTGGTTTCCGTACATCTTGTGTTATTTACAGAACTAGCATTTTCAAATCTTCAGCAGGGCATTTGAGTCTTTTTTGCATTTCACTAGAAAACGATTTACAAATGTTACAATAAAGATATGTTCTTACCCCGGTAATAGGACTTTTCTTAGCAAGTCCTCACAATTAAGCATTTCTCTCCCACCACATCATTATACTCCCACAGGCGCACTTGTCTACTAAAATGATATTTAAAAATGCCAATGTTTAGCCACCTCATATCACAGCAAGTCTTTGCAACAAAGGGAAAGAGCAAAAAAGCAAACTTGAGGTACATCTTCTTCTTTAGGAAAGGGTTCTTTCAAATCAAAAACATTCGCTCACTGAGTTCCTAAACATCCCGAGTTACTCATTTTGTGAATGCATCCAAATATCTAATGTTCATAAGCCTTCTCAGCTATCAAAACGTGCGCTGCAGCTTCAATAGATGTTACGTAAAAAACTGCGCAATACGAGTGGCAGGCTACAGAGATAGTAGCTTATCTCCTGAAAAGCTTGGAGACCTCAGTCATGAAGCTCTGAAACGAGGATCCCGGCTGCTCTCCTAACTTCCATCCACACTATAATGTGTGTGGAAGTTTGGCCAAAAATGCTGTCTCAGGGAACTTCGGCACATTTGTAAAACGTTAGGAACCTCCAGAGACCACGAGCTGCCAACTGCCACGTGCTCCAGTCCTTAAGCTCAGCAGTAGCAGAAGAGGTGCTCTGAATCTCCACAGCTGGCCCTAGTTGTTCGTTCAGCTTCAGAAAAGTACCATTTTTCACTCCTCCCTCCTACCGCAGTAAATCCGTCGGTGTGTCCATTGGTGGTAGAGATCAAGAATTTTGACCGAACACCCTGCATTGAGCAGCCAGCAAAAATTACATCCTATCAGACTAATCACAGCCCTGGAGTCAGCCTCTCCGCCCCTGCTCACCAGCAAGTCCTGCTGCGTCACCACACCGTGGCTTGGGCTGGCTTGCCATTTCAGAAGAAACTTGCACCCGCTAAGAATAGTTTCTCAGGCTATCCACCAACAACTCATTGCAGTAGGGCCGGAAAGAAAGGATAAACCAGCCTCTGGTTCCAGAAAAGAACTTCTTCCCATGCTCAGGACACTTTTAAACAGACAACATGCATATGGCCTTCTGGTCCAGCGACTTCTTCGGATTGCTTGATGGATTACACTGTTGAAATACTCACTGAATGACCTTGTTACCTACAGATGAATAAAAACTCACTACACAAGGCAGAAACTCCTTCGGATCCAGAAAATCCGGACTAATCCTTCACCCATACCACCCCTATCGCTGGTGTAATAACACGGGGAAGTTAGGCAAGTCTTAAGATGTCTGGATCCAGACATTCGTGTCATCCACCATACCAAACACATGAGACAATTTCGGAACAGTTGCCTTAGCGCTGTGATCTGGAGGAGGCTTTTTGTCCCTCAATAACTTTGTAAATGCTATGACTAGATTAACTCTGCAGCGCTAGAAGTCCCACGAAACTGTGCAGAGCAACTGAAACCATCAATACTGACAAAGCAGCTCAACTTAGTTTAACAAAACTCACGCTGCTACCAGAAACTAAGTTTCTCTGATACCAATACTGGCAGCCACGTCCCCTAAAACCTGCTCTGTTGACACCACCACCTTCTTCCTCCCAAGTCGCGCCGCATCCCACGCACCGCTCCCGCTCTCTACTCCATCCCAGGAGCGCACGGAGCGCGGCTGCCCACCTTGGAGAGCAGGCCGCTCTCCAGGGCACCGGCACCCATCACAGCGGTCTCCCTCCCTGCCAGGCGAGGCCCGCGCTGCTTTTGCTGTCCAACACCTCAGGACCTCGGCTCGGGGTTTGCGCCCGTCCACTCTCCACGTCTCCCGTCTCCCACAGCGGTCGCAGCGCGCTGCCCCCCGCTTCTCCCCGGAGCTGCGGTCCCACCAGCCGCTGCGACTCACCAGCCGCCACCGCTTCTCCCGGCCCGATCGCCCCGAAGGTCAGCCAAGCGCCACCGCGACGCGACACGGGGTCGCCTTCCCCTCACGGCCCGGGAGGCCGCCCCCGGTCCCCACGGGCTGCCCGCCCCCCTCCTCACGGCCTCACCGCGACCGGCTCGCCCCCCGCGCTAACAACTTGCGGAAGAGCAACAGGAGCGCCGGGCCGGGGCTCCGGCCCCACAGCCCCCTCGCCCCG
>VXAL01000839.1:11708-26759 GCA_013399475.1 Chauna torquata | reverse complement strand
GTTTCGGCACCGGTAAGTGTTTGGGAGCCGGAGCGCGGGCTGCGGAGCCGGCGGCGAGGGAAGGGCCTGGCGGGGAAGAAGCCGCTCGTCCTCCTCCCTCACAGCCGAGGCGCCGAGCCTGCCCTGGCCACCGCGCGGGGCTGCTGCTCTCTCCCGACGCTTTTTTAAACCGTATTAAACGTGTTACCTGTTGGAGGCCCTCTGCTCCCTCTCGTGAGGCGTCCCCTTTTTGACTGAGCAAACACCATCGTCACCGCCATAGCTCGCCGTAAAGCTGCCGGCCCCCATTTTCGCCCGGCTCTCCTCACACCCCCCGCTCCCCTCCTGCGCTGCCGGGTTTTGTGCAGCGCGGAGAAGCTCGAAAGCAGTGAGCGAAATATAAATCTAAGTGGCACGGTGACCTTAACCTGTAATCAGTTCCAGCAAGCCTGAATTGCCTTGTGCGCTCTTTCAGCCCGTTATAATGTACCGTGTGAGGCTTTTATTGCATCGCACCAAGCTATTTTCTTATGGTATAGGAGAATATATATGTGTTGATGTCGTCTCCATTCCACCCCTGCCCCGTGTTTGGAATTGCAGTCTACGGGGGTTTGCTCAGATGAAGATTTTTGCAATGGAAAGTTTGCAGACAAAGTGACTCTTCCTCCAGAATCACTTAATGCTGGTATTGCTGCAGAGGTAGCAGTTGCAGCAGGCAACAGTCATGGATGCAGACATTAGGGAAACGTATTTTTTCATGGAAGTTAAGAGAGTAGGTCAATGACAGCAAAGGAAAATTACAGGTGTCACATAATCCCACTGAAATTGTGCATGGCAGCTTTAGTGAGCTAACCCAAATACTGTGTGGTTTTGGTTAGCAAAATATTGTTGGGAATGTGCTGATCGTTCATGGGGTTTTCAAGTGTAAGGTTTCTATTTGAACTCTGTGACTGGCTCTCCCCTCAGGCAGTGCCATTGGACCTGATTTGATTAATTTGAAGACATGGGATACCAGTTTGTTGGTTCATCTGTAATATTGGCTGTTGTGCTTAAGTAAAAGCTAAAAACTCTGTTAGCATAATTGCTGCTTCCATTTTCTTAAGTACCTTCTATCATTCCCTAGGTTTTAATTAATACGGGAGTCTTCCTTTGCATATAACTGATTTTTAACGATTGAGGTAGTCAGACCATCCGGTTAAAAAGATAAAGGTACTCTGATTTTCTAGCGTGCACCTTATCAAATAGTTTAGAAGTGTTAGAGAAATGTAGGCTGTTTCAATGATACCGATATTTAATTGCCTGCTGCGCACCTCACGTTGTCTTTTCCTCCCACTTAATTTGTCCGTGTTGCGTTACACTAGTCGGACATCACTTGAGCTAGAGCCCTTGGCATGTACAGTTGCATGAACTATCAAGCATTGAAGAATCGCCAGCAAGCTTAAGGTGGTTTAATGGTGAGGGTGTTGGAAAAGCAATTTGGGAGATTTTCCTGCATCTGATAAGGAATTGGAAGAAAACGTGCTTTGCAAGAAGTCAGTGCATTGTTCACAGAGGTGAAGCTTTGCGAAGGAGGCACAAGTTCAGTCAGGTAATGGGAGCTACGTAGGGATGGAGCGTGCCTGTTGTGCGTGTAATAGGGGAAGCTGTTAGTCTGTAGTTATCTGGTAGACATTGCTTACAGCCCTCTGATAATCTCAGTGTAAATTTGTCAGGATTCAGGGGATTTTTCCAAGAAGTGGCAAAGGAACATTGTGCCAGGCTGATGTTTCAGAATGTGGGGGATAGCTTGGTTTTGACTTTGGAAGGAACAGCAATTGCCATGTCTGCAGATCTTTCATAATAACATTTCAGTTGGCTGACTGATTTTGACCAAATCTGGCAGAGGTTGAGAGTATTTTCCTGTGAGTTTGTTGAAAATTGTTGGTTATAACCACCAGCCGGACCTCAAAGGCTTAATTCCTTCAGGCATGGCAAGAAGGGAAGCTCAGTCTCCCACCCCTCAATAGTGAAGTGGCATATAATCATGTATTTCTACCTTGCTATGTGTAGTGCTNTCCTTGCTTTGTGTAGTGGTTTTTTTGGGGGGGGGGGTCTTTTCTTTTTTTTTTTTTTGAAGGAAATCATGGTGTTTATTGTATTAATGACTTGTTTCATTTATTGAATCCATTGTGATTATTTGTTCGCCTGTGGGAAACCGGTTCACGTTTTGACAGTCAGTGATTTCCAAGAGCTGGTAATACAAATGGGTGTCTTAAGTTGTCGTTTGAATTAGGAACGTTTGTTTTGTTATATAGCATGAGAATTTTACATAGTACTTAATTGTTGGCCTTCTACTAAATTTCATTCAAATCAAATTATATTTTTCAGAGAAAATGCAAATAAGCAATCTTATATTTCCAGATACGAGGGGAAAAAAAATAAAACCTTCATGTGATCTCCACATGAAAAGAGAAGGAATAGGAAAGGAATTAGCAGAAGGAGAAGTAGCAAGTTTTCTGCATAGGCTGTGCTAACTTCCTTTTGTTTTAAATTTGTATCTAGGGCAAACATGGATTTGGGATAAGCACTGAACTGAAATTCTCACTGATTAAGAAAAGCAGGATCACCAAAGAATACAAATAAATTTCCTGTGTGAGATAGCATAACGTTTGTCATATACTCAATACTTAGTAGAGAAAATTAAATTTTGATTTAAGCACTCCTGTTATTTTTTGTTCTTTGTTACTTCTCATTTCCAGCCTTTCTCATTTCTAATGTGTTTGCCCTTCCATTTCCCAGAGCTTCCAACTGTTAACGTTTGTAGTGCTGAAGGAAATACTGAGTCTGTATAGGACAGCCATTTTGAGTTACGTGCTCATGATCTATTGTTTTCCTCCAGAGATCCCTCCCTGAGTATATTACACAGGTCCAGTACTAAATTTGCAAATGCATTTTTCTCTGTTCTATACCCTTTTCTATATTTGTTGGAAGAAAATGTAATCTAAACTCAGGAGGAAAGAAAGATAGCATGGTATGCTAATGGTAAGAAATTAGTCTTGTTTTGTTTTTTTCCCCATGAACCAGTACTTACAGCATGTACTCCGCTGTTTCTTAATGAGATGACTGAGTTTATACAGGCTGGATCCGTTCTTGCTCTAATAATAATGCTTGTTGTGCACCATTTGTATTATTTTCCTTGCACTTACGTTGTTCCTGATCCATACATTGTGGAGATCAAGAAGGTCTTAATTTTAAGATGTGGGGACGGCAAGGCAGAATTGTGAATTTAAAACACAAAGAAAATGCTAGGTAGGAAAAGCTGTGCTGTGAGGAGCGCTGCCTTCCTGGCCTCATTCAGTTCATTTTGCATTTGCATGTTAAAAGAATCTGAAATTAACAATTTATCTAAAGAAAAAGAACAAGTAAATGATGAGAGTGGGGTACATTTCTGATAGGTTTGGGTTTTTTTTTTTTTTTTTTTAAATGCTTGATGGGTCATTCAAACTGCCCACTAGTGCAGCTGATACTCAGCCCTTACCTCTTCATTTACTCTCCTTGGCATTTCAGCTGTTTCTTCTCAGGTTTCTTGAAGTATATAAATGGTACATTAATGGGGGAACCCTGGAGTCCTCCACCATTTAGTGGTGTGCTGGGTACACTTTGTTTTTTCAGCTGAGCTGTGCTGAAAAAGGGTTGGCAGCAGAAACATGAACAGGAGGAGTGCTACTTCTAAGAGTTAGGCTGCAGCTTAGCTTGGATATAGCAAGGGGTTAATAAACCCTCAGCCTCTGAGGAGAAAGGAAGACTGTCCCATTCTTATGTAAACTATTTTTGTCAGCTAGGCAGAGGCAGTGCTTTGGCTGTCACAGATTATGGATGGAGAAAATGCAAAGGCTGAACCTGGCGATATAAGTATCTCTGTGAAGAACGCTGGCACCTGCTTTTACATTGCCTTTTGATCCGTGGTTCTGCCCGTGTTTCTCCCTGAAAATCTGCCGTCGTGTTTTTCAGCCCGACTGTCCATCCGGCTGTGGTCTTGCACCTTCAGGAGCTGCCTTGTCTTGGAATGCCCTACAGACAAGGACTGCGGGGCTGTCCGTACCCGTCCCCTACAGACACCAGAGAGGCCAAACTGCTGCAGCCTGCGGGGCTGGGCTGGTCACAGCTCCTGGGGATGGATGACTGGATCAGGAGGATGGGTCCTCCTGGACATCCTCTCCTCCGCAAAGGTGGTGAAGCAGGACAGTGGGCATGGGAGGATGAATTTTCTTGTTATTAAACTGTAGGAACCGTATGCTCACAAACCACAGTTCATTCTTTAGGTTAGTTCAGTCAGTAACTCTGAGAGATGGTTGAGGAGAGGTTTTAGCAAGATTACACTGATTGCTTTCTCCCCACCTTTTCCATAACGATGCACCAGGGTTGCCAGTTCCCAAGGAGCATGGCCTCACAGCCATGGTAATGCATCTCAGATCGTCAGCTTTGAACAATCAGAGCATTTCGTGCCTGACTTGAGTATTGCTTTCTGTGCTAAGATCATTGTAACCTGTTCTATTTGGTATCAGAGCATCTACTGTTTCTGTTTAGACATCCGGACAAAGATGTAGATGACAGAGAAGTGTTTTCCCCTCCTGTCTTGGGATTAAATCTCTGAAGAGCAGGTAAAGTCTGCATATGTTTATTTGGTGGGGCACAGTGGTCTTTGTAGAAGGCAGGGAAGGTTGCATTTTCCCTGCTGCTGCTTCATTTGGAAGGGCAGGTGGTGGATAGCACTGTGGACAGCAAAGTAATCTCGATGACATCCCAGTGCCTGTATTAAGCCAGCCCAGTGCTGTCATACTGGGCCTGGGGACAGCGACGGCACACTCGGTGGGGGGAGCTGGGGGGAATTCAGGCTGCAGGCGGGCTCCCTGTGGGCTGCCTGCGCGTGCCTGCAACAGCAAGAACCAAGCAGCTTTTGTGCTGATGAAGACCGGGTGCCGTGAAGGGACTGCTTGCTTGGCTTGGGAGGCTGATGCCACCGGTGTGACACAAGCAGCACTACACATGTTGCTGCATGTGTCACGGCGTGCACAAATCACAGGCACCAAGGGGAGAGCTCGCACTGTTGTGCGGTGTGAAATGGATCTTCAGTAGGAGATGGAAGGGCGGGCCTTTTGCTGATGTGTTTTTAAATCCACCTGTTCCATGTCTGCCAGTGGAAGGTCTGGTTAGGAGTCTGGATCAGCCCTTCCAAATTTTCTCTATTTAAAATAAATAACTAAATATTTATTTAGATTTGAAGAAGAAATCTGTTGCGAGATCAATCACTGGAAATAAGATGATGTCGAAAAAAAGAAGGAATTTGTAACACTGTCAAATTATTGTTCAGAAATTTGTTGTTTATTCATATACTATGCTGACTTGCTCAGGGATACTCCCTGTTTCCCTGTGGTGTTCTCTCTCAGTTTACAAACAAGGTTGTCATCTCTTCCTGCCAAACTTCTCCTGTGATCTTGTAACGTTAGCAAGCAGTTTAACAGTAAGTATAATTCATAATTATAGGGTATTTACTGTCCAAAAAGCTTTAGCAAGAGAACTTCCTTATTAGAATACGAATATACTAGAACATTGTACACCCTATACATATAATAAGAATATATGTTATTTTCAAAAATTAGTGACTAAAGTGAAGTTCCATAGTTGGTTTTGAAGGAGATCCAAATGTCCTGACTATCAAAGGTATTTAGCGGTAACGTACTGGAAAATTAAAGCAAAACCAAGAACAATCTACAAGTACTTGGACTTGGTTCATAAAAATAGCTTGTAAACACTAACAGCATTTGCATGCTAATGAATCTCTCACTATTCATTAAATAAAAAATAACAGTGTATCCCCATTTTTTCCTTAAGACCAGGACGTTTCTCTGAGGAAATGGATACGTCTTCCCAAAAATACCCAGTCAAAAAGCGAGTGAAAATTCATCCCAACACAGTAACAGTGAAATATACTTCTCATTATCCCCAGCCAGGAGAAGAGGGCTATGAGGATGGTAATGAAGATATTGGAGTATTTATGGAGGATAATCCTAAGAAAAGACTACTGAACGATGGGAGAAAGAGAGAGAGGACCTTTTTTGGTACAATAGATACCCAGCTTCAGCCAGCACAGCTGCCAAACCCCAATGAGATGGGGCATCTCCAGAATTTTCCTGAAGGAAATATACTGCAGTCGAGGAAAACGTGGATAGTCCTTTTTGGATCTGCCGTGGCTCACGGATGTGTGGCTCTAATTACAAGATTAATTTCTGATCGTTCCAAAGTGCCGTCCCTAGAGTTAATTTTCATCCGTTCAGTCTTACAGGTGCTGTCCATTACTGTTGTGTGTTATTACCATGAGCCACCCTTTGGCCCCAAAGGTTACAGACTCCGGCTCTTCTTCTATGGGGTCTGCAATGTTATCTCCATTACCTGTGCTTATACCTCCTTCTCTATAGTTCCCCCCAGTAATGGGACCATTATGTGGAGGGCTACCACTACGGCGTTCAGTGCCATTTTGGCTTTTTTACTAGTAGATGAAGGAATGGCTTATGTAGACATAATTACTGTAGTTGGCAGTGTGTTTGGCGTTTGTCTGGTCATGATCCCCAACATTGTTAAGGAAGAAAACTCTTTGCTGAGCACCTGGAAGGAAGCTTTTGGCTATACCATGACCGTTATGGCAGGCTTGACCACTGCTCTGTCCATGATAGTCTATAGGTCAATCAAAGATAACATCAGCATGTGGACGGCACTATTCACCTTCAGCTGGACGGGAACAGTGTGGGGAGCGTCCACCATGTTCCTACTTCAAGAGCCAATCGTCCCGCTGGACGGAGAAACCTGGAGCTATCTCCTTGCCATCTGCTTGTGCTCCACAGCAGCCTTCCTGGGGGTCTACTACGCCCTGAGCAAGTTCCATCCCGCTTTGGTCAGCACTGTACAGCACCTGGAGATAGTTATCGCCATGGTCCTGCAGCTCATCGTGCTGCGCATCTTCCCAGGTACTTATGATCTTGTTGGGGGAGCAGTTATTTTGATTAGTGTTTTTTTTCTTGCGTGTTATAAACTGTCCTGGAAGAATTTAGGAAGACAAGATTATCAGGAGATTGTGAATTCTTCCATTAAATGAAGTGCAGTTTTATTGTCCAGTTCTGGTTGTGTGACCACATGAAAGTAACATTTTCCAACTCTGTTGTGCTCTAGTGTACTGGTCAGGTCCTCTCTCTACCGTGTAACTTCACAGCTGATACAGCAATGTTGGTGTTTCCAGATTTCTGTGACAGGTGAATTTGTTCTAGTGCATACAACCACCGACATTTGTTCGTCATATGAGAAAAGGATATTTGTCTCTAGCATGTAGGGTGCATGAGTGGAAGCACAGGTTGGCCCAGCAAAGTGCAGGCAACTTGTAGGCATTTTCCTCCTTACCTTCCCTGCATAAGGCAATACAGAGACAAAGGGATTCACTAGTCAGTGTCATTCCCGTGCACTGTGGTAGCAGGAAAATGAACAGTAAAAACATTAAAATGGTCAACTAGAGTGTTCGTATCCTCTGTAACACTCCTTACGCTTTGGCTGTAATCTGAATGAAGTAATGCTAATATTTCTGTGATTATAACTTGTATTTCCTGTGTGTATATAAACAAAAGAATATATCAGTAAAGCTTTTTGTGCTCTGTGGTTAAATTTCTATCTGAATTGACACAGGAAGCCCAGATCTCCAGGGTTGTCTTTCCTCCACCCCTCTGAGTGGGGGAAAGACAGCCCCAGAAACTGGAACTCCGATTGTGCCACAGCTGTGAAAGAAGTTCCCAAGAACTAGAAGACCCATGATAATAAAAGATCTGCCCCTGGAGCAGGGCAGTATTCTTTCTCTGGAACCACTTTTTCCAAAAGAGGTTTCAACTATTATGCAAAAGAAAAAAAAAATTGCATTTGGGACTAAGGTGTGAGCAGTGGTCTTACCAAGGAACTGCCTGATGGGCATCTAGTGACTCTAAAGCCATTCCAAGGACAGTCAGCCCTAAATTCATTTTCCAGCCCAAGGAAACATTGAAGGCTTAGCCCCCTTTCAACATTTTTTGAGGTCGATGTGCTTGGGTCCTAACAATTCAGTTAGAAATTAGAAGCCGCAGGGTTTTATGGTTACAAATAGTATTCCTGGTTGTGCTATGTACAGCTAGTAAAGAGAAAGACCAGTGTCTGTGTCCACAATTGTGTTTTCTGCAATTAACTGCAACACAGCAATTGCATTAATCCCCATTGCGTACCTTTCCTACTCTGTTGTGAGCTTCACTAACAGTGTGAGGTTGGGCATCAGGGGTGTGTTTGCTCTCAGCTTTCTCATCTTTCTGGGAGCTCCCCAGCATTGCTGGGAGCCGGCTGAAAAGACGCAGCAGGAGGAGTCTGAGCACACAATGGGCTTGTTCTGCACCCTGCGCCCAGCAGGCACAGGAGGGCCAGGGCTTTCATCGCTGCTTACCAGGAACTGCTCCCTTAGTGTATTTGGTCTGGTGAACCACAGCAACGGTTGGGATAGATTAAATACCGGTCTCTGAACAGGGGGAAAATGGTTCTTCTTCGTTGGTAAACATTGTCTACCAACAAAGAACATCACAAATCCATTGATTCTGACCCCCTGGAAAACAGAGTAACAAAGATGACATATCACGGTATTTTTTCAGATGGAAAACCTGAGCCATTGCGCTCTGGCCCAGGGGCTTCAGGCTCCTGAGTCCACCACGGTGGGGGGAGGAATGGCTGCAGGGCCCACTCTGTAGCAGGAGCTATCACCCATGCTGTTCAGGTATTGAGGATATCTAGGAAGCAGCTGAAAGCCAGGTGGTGGGCACACTGTGGCACAAGTCCAGCACACCCCTGACCAGTGCAGTGGCAGGGGCACGAGTAATAACCCCCCTCCGTGCCCCCACACTGAGACTCCCTGGCAGGGGTGCAGTGCTGAGCCTTGGACTGGCATCTGCGTTGGGAGCCCAGTTGCAGTCTGGAGCTGAAACAGAGACCTGAAAAGTGTTTTGGCATCCTGCAGCTGGCATCCGAAATGGGAAAATGGAGTTCAGAGCTATTCTGCTAGGCAGGGAGCGCGAGAGGTCACAGTGGGACAAGCCCAGAGGGAAACTACCAGATGAAAAGTTAAAGGCTTTGTTCCTACCAGTTTCCAGGCAGCCCCAAGACACCTCAGCCTTGTGGAAACATGTTCAGGGAGTGCTCGCGTATGTGCCGGTACTTTGCCATCGCTGCTCTGTGCTTCCCTGCTCCATGGCAGCGCCTGCACCAGGGAGTGACTGAGGACCCCTCCATGGCCCCTCCCTGCCCACCCCCGGGCTGTGCCGGACTGTGAGTCCTGCCAGGTGACAGTGGGGTGCCAGGCCCTCAGCAGAGGGGCAGCCCCGGGATTCAGGCTCTGTGCTGGCCAGAACCGGCAGACACCTCCCCATTTCAGAGGACTGTGCCCCTGTTCTGGGACACAAGCATTTTCCAAGGGAAAAGACATCCCTCTAATGACCCCAACCAGTCCAGCTTCCCCCAAAACACCAGGGAAAATACATTTTACTTGGGAAAAAGCCACAGCAGTGGCAATCACTTTTATTCCTATGAATTCCAAGGGAGACCAGATTGCCTGAAATCAGTCAGCCCAGCTGCAATGCTCCTAATGCGTGTGACACTCGTGTCCTCCTACGTCAGCGATCAGAGCAACCGTCTTGGCACGAAGGGGTGACATAATTCCTCGGGTATTGGCACATATTTAGGGCAGCTGCAACAGCTGTTTCCTTTTGGAGCACGTGGAGCTGGCAACAGGAGCTCTGCCCACTGTAGGAAGGACAGCAGCAAAGGGGAGCAAGTAATGCAACACAGTTCTGAGAAAGCCATGCCTGACACCTTCCCAGACCAAAAAATCCTTTGGTAGCTTAGGGCTTTGGCAGGGGCAGTGCGATTCCCAGCCCAACCTCTTTCTGTGGTGCCCTAAACTCATTTCTCCCTGGGACAGATGGTCTTTTCTTCCTCTGAGTAATAAGACAGCAGGCAGGCTTCCTTTGTGGAAAGCAACCAGGGCAAAAGGCTCCATCTCCTACGGCTTCCACGCCTGTTACGCTCTGGAGGGAGCCAAGCTTTGAGACTCTTTTAGACGCATGCATGAATGTGCTGGCAAGCAAGGAGCGCCTGACAGCAAGGCTCCCTGAATGCCTGCACCATGCAGCGGGGATGACAGAGTCCTGAGCAAGCCCTTGATGAGCTGCCCCAACCCCAAAGCAGCAAAGTCCCCTCCTCAGCAGAGCCCCCAGCTCCCTGCTGCCTCCAGCACCTGGGCAAGCTGCTCTGCTCAAGCAGCACATGCTGTGGAGACAAACCAGCCCTGCTGCGATCCCTGCGAGCGCAAGCTGATAGACAGCTAAGCAGACCTAAGAGCACATTGCTGCTGAAACAGACGATCTGACTTCCTCCTCCAGCCACCACCTCCCTGATGTCGAATCCGTGGTCACAAACTGCAGGCTGGGTCAGTTTGGCTGGGTTGTCAGGCAGGAAGTTATTCCTGCCAAAAGCAGCCCAAATTGATTCAGCCTGCAGCCACGGAGTTAAGAGATCGGACACAGGACTGGAGGGGCGAATCCTGTTGGCAGTGGCTCACTATTAGCTTGGTCGCCATCCTGCCCCTGTACCGGCAGCGTAAAAGGGGTGGCCACCCTGACCAGGCAGCTTCTGGTCCCTGTTTTCCCCACAGCCAGCACCCAGGGGCAAAGCAGAGCACAATCCCATCCCAAGAACCTGGGTGACGGCTGGGGAGCGATTCTTGGCGTCTATGACGCTTGGTGCTTGTCCAGCTGCGCCACGGCCTGCATGAGGTCCTGCACAACCAGGTCCACATCCGCACGGGTGGTGTCTCGCCCCACACTCAGCCGCAAGGCATTCTGTGCCACGTCACAGGGGATCCCGCAGCTGAGCAGAATTGAGGAGGGCCTGAAACGCAGACGTGGGGGTGAGTGGGTTTAACTTGAAGGCCAAAGCAGCACATACGTCAGCAGAGAGATTCACAGAGCCTTAACAAGGAGCACATCTGTACAGATGTACTCCAGGCAAACCAAGAAAGTGCCTTGATTACTTTCCAAAGGCACCTGCTCCCACCCAGCTTGCTGCCCTGTGGCAGATCTGGCTCTTCCCCTCCAAAGAGGAACCTTGCTATATTTTCATGGACTGGCAGCTTTACGTGGCATTGCTCTAGACCAGCCCAAAAGCACTTGCTGTCCCCATACACAGCCAAAGGAGCCCTCTGGAGACCCAACACGGGCTTGACTAAGTGAGCCAGGCACACACACACGCAAGGCAGACTCTTTT
The DNA here is from genome assembly GCA_013399475.1 of Chauna torquata. NCBI lineage: Eukaryota > Metazoa > Chordata > Aves > Anseriformes > Anhimidae > Chauna > Chauna torquata. The sequence goes on along the minus strand of VXAL01000839.1, from coordinate 15,431 downwards.
CTGGCAGTGCCAGGTGTTGAGGAGCATTTCCAAGCTCAGCTGGATCACCAGAGCCAGGAGGGACAAAGTCCGTCCCAGCAGCAGTCATGCGTTCCAGCCGTGTTTCCTACAATAACCTTTGCTGCTCTTCAGCTTCTCTGGAAAGCTTTGCGCTCCCTTTGCTCCAGGCAGTGCTGCCCACAGCCACCCACCATCCCTTTCCCTGTCTTGTTTCCCTCCCTCCAACCCTCTCTCCTCCAAGGAGATGGCCTGGCAAGGCCAGCCGCTTACCGATCCCCTTTCTCAGAGTGGCAGGCAGCCCCAACGCTGGCGAGAAGCGTCTTGCAGTGAGACAGCACCCTGCGTCCTGCAGCACACACAAGCGCAGGTCGCCCAGTGCCCAGGCTCCCTCCACGAGCCATTGCCCACCTTGTCTCTGTGCCGAAGCCACGGCTGAGCTCCCGCGTGTCTCAGGCCTGCAGCACGCTGTGGCACAGTGGGGAAAATGCATGAAGATGTACGAGCAGAGCTACCTTGAAGGCCTGGGCCTAGGATGGAGAAGTTGCAGGTGTTGCAGAGTCGCTTGGAGCCCGTAAACTGGCTATTGAAGTGGATCCTCTGCTTCCCAAAGGACGCCTGGAGAAATCAGAGGGCTGTGAGCAGCTCTGGGAACACGAGCAGCTCTGTCCTGGTGTCCTCACCAGGTGGCTGGGCCAGAGGCACGTACCGACCCTGGCTCAAGGCCCTGCACTCTGCAGGCTGAGAGTCAGGGAGGGGAGAGACAAACAGGAACCAGATCTGCTCACCTCCAGCTTGGCCTCCAGGTAGTCCCGAACGTCCCGCATATGGGCCTCGTAGACCTCCCAGTTCCTGCTCACTAGCTCTGCTGCCTGAGGAGAGAAGACCCAGACAGGCTCCATCAGCGATCCCCAGACAACTCCCTTCACATGCAGCCTCCCAGCATGTGAGTGCAGCCCAGGAACTGCAGTCGCCAGGGCCCGTGTCCCCTGACAGGCTCTCAGTGCCCTATGCAGTGCCAGCTGTGACTGCCTTGCTGCCAGGGAGGCTGTGGCTCAAAGCCTGCAGCGAGTGCTTTGAAGCAGCTCCTTTGACTGGCACCAGAAACTCCCATCTCCTTTCCCTGGAGTTCATCTGCCCTCCCACGCCCAGAATTTGTCACTTCTAAAGGCTGGGGAACGCAGCAGGCTGTGTCCATGCTGGCTCTACCAGGCAGCAGCCATGAGCAACCTCTCACCCGTCACCAACACCAGCTCACCTTGCCAAGGCCGGCAATCATTGGGGTGTTCTCGGTGCTGGAAGGGAAGAGGGAGCAGTGATTTATCATTTCTCTGGACCCGAAGTCCATCCTCCATCCCTGGGGCACAGACACTCCCCGTGTGGGACCCCTCGCTGCTGGCAGAGGGTGCTGGGAGCTCTCTGACGTGGCTGGGAAGGGGACAGCTCACTCTGCGGCTCCTCCCATGCAAAGCCTGCGCACGAGGCTCCCGCAGCTCCTGTGCACTGACCCGATCTCCCCCCTGCTGGGCTGCCCACCCCAGGGCCAGAGGTGACAGTGCTGCCACCTCTGCACACGCTGAGAAGCCAAGTGCTCTTTGGCCACCAACCAGCCACCTTACCCCGGACGGAAATTCCTCTCTTGCCCGCCTCCAAAGAGCATGGGGTGCAGCGGGGTGGTGGTGCCGGGACCACGCACGTACAGCGCACCGATCCGTGGGCCATAGAACTGCGGGGAAAAAAAAAGCCACACTGACCCTGCGGACGCAGTGCCAGGTGCCTCTGTGGTGGACACCTGCCCAAACCCGAGGGCCCTCCAGAGCTGTCCCCAGGCCTCGACCACCTCCTGCAGTCCGTTCCGAACAGATCCCCCTGACTAGCAGGAGCCCTGTCACCCAGCTTTGCCCAGCTACGATCTCGGTGTCCAGGGGACTCGCAGCCCCACAGTGATCCAGCAGCCCCTCACCAGGGGCCAGATCTGGGAGCCACCCAAGGTTTCCCAGGCACCCCAGCAGGGATGTCCGCAAAGGCGAGTGGTGACTGGGCCACGTGAAGAGGGCCGTACCTTGTGCCCCACGATGGTGAGGTAGTCCACCCCCAGCTCCTGCACGTCCACACGCCCCTTGCCAATCATCTGCGCTGCATCTGTGTGCACCAGGATCCTGGGCAGCCCCTCTGCCACTCTCTTCTGGTTGAGGGCATGGATGCGCTGGCTCAGCTCTGTGACAGGCTGGCAGGAAGGAAAAAGGTCTGTGTCCCAGGGACCATTTGCTCCCCCTTATCATGCACCTTTTTGGAAGGATGTCTCCTGGACACCTTCCTGGCTGCATCCCATCCCACTTGCTGTCCACAGACTCACCATGATGACCCCTGTCTCGTTATTGGCCAACATGATGGAAACCAGGCAGGTGGTCGGCCGGACTGCGGCAAGGACATCATCCACCTCAGCCTGCCCGCTTCGTGGGGAAACAGGCACAAGGGTGGTTTCTGCAAGCGAAGAAACAAGCCCTCAGGTTTGCTGGCAAGCCCCACAGTGCCCAGGGCTGCCCGAATCCCACTGAAGGGGCAGGACTGTGTGGGCAGCTGGCATGCAGGCAGAGCGCACCACGGCTCTTGGGGCACCAGTGTCGGATGCCAACCAGGTAACACATCCAGCCTGTGGCAACCTGGGCACCATGTCGGCAGTCAGTACCATTTCAGGAGGGGAAAGGGGAACTTCATGGAGCAAGCGGGTGCCTGTCCTCATCCACTTTTCACCTTTAGCGCAGCAAAACTGCCAGCGGGGAAAATCCCATGCTTTTCCCACTGCAAACCTGCCCTGCGGCCAGACATCCTCAACCTGTCCCTTGCTGTCCCTCTCCCAGCACCCAGCTCACCTGCCAGGCTCTCCTTCACCAGCTGCTCCAGTGGCAGGCGGATGGAGTCATGCTCCACGCTCGACGTCAGGATGTGCGGTGTGGCCCGGCCCTGCCCCTGGCTTTCTCGGAAGTGCCTGAGGGCGGTGTGGATTACCATGTTGTTAGCCTGGGGAGAGGAAGGCAGAGAGAAGAATTAAGGCCCAGAGGAAGAGCAGTGTGCTTCCTCCCCATCCTCCCCACACACAAACCATGGCCGCTCGCCCCTGGTGCCCTCACCTCCGTGCCCCCTGAGGTGAAGATGATGTCCTCTGGCCGGCCTCCTACCATCCTCGCCAGGCTCTCCCGGGCACTTTCGATGAGCTCCTTAGCCTTCTTGCCTGTGGGATGAGGCCCAGCGGCTCCATCACCGCCTCCCACAGCCCCGGCACCCGGCCCAGCCGCCCCCCCACGTTACCTGCGGGGTGGGAGCTGCTGGGGTTGCCCCAGGCCTGGCGTGCGGCTTCCCCCACGGCCTGGGCGGCCTCCGGGGCCAGAGGGGTGGTGGCATTGTGGTCCAGGTAGACCCGGCTGTGGGGAGACCCTGCTGCCTCACCCGGCGGCTCCGTCCCAGCGCCCATCGCTGTCACCACCCTGGCACCGTGGGGCACAGATGCGTGGGCCCCGCGGCGTGGGGCAGCCCCGCGCTGCCCCGTCTGGGGGCACCCGATCAGCCCCCTCCCTCCTGCCCCACCTCACGGCGCTCGCCCCTCGGCTCCCTCACACCTCGCCCACAGTAATGGCGCCCACCCATCAGCCGACCCCCGGCCGCCTGCCCGCCAATCGCCCCCATTGGCTGCCCGCGGGGAGCACCCGCACAGCAGCCAATCAGCTC
>VXAL01000839.1:0-10961 GCA_013399475.1 Chauna torquata | reverse complement strand
CCCCCCGGGCCCTGTGGGCCGCGGGCGGAGGGGCCGAGCCGCGGCTGGAGCGCTGCAGGCTGCGGAGCTGCTCGCCCGGCTTCCTGCGCGGCCGGGAAAAGTGCCAGTCATGCTGCGGGGCAGGCCGGGCCTAGGCAGGGCCGCGGCGGGTCCGATGAGCAATCCGCTGCCGAGGCCTCGGTGCTGCGGGCGGTTGCTGGCCGGGGGCTGGGCCGGGGCAGGGGGGGCACCCGGAGGGCGAGCTGCTGCCTCGGGGCCGCTGCCCGGCGGGGGCACGGCACGAGGAGCCGCCGTGCTGGGAAGCGAGCTTGCCCCTCGCAAACGTGCCCGTTTTAGGCAGCCCTGTGCCGGCGCAGGAGAAGCTGCGCAGGGCTGCGGTGCAGCTGGCGCGGAGGCATGCATGCCTTCGCGTGCCGGGAGTGAAGCCCGGTGCCCTAGGCGGTCTTGATTTACTGTAATTTACAATATTAAGTCCGAAACCCCATTAAATCTAATTAACATAAGCAAACACACTCTATTAGACTTTAAATGCTGCACAGAGGAGCAAGAGAGTCGATGTGCAGATATTTAAATGGGCTGGGCTAACACGGCAGCCATCCAACAGCAATGGAGCACGTTATAAAATCCCAGATCTTATTGGTCTGAGCATGTTTTCTCATCTGTTTATTTTTGCTGCAGAAAAAAATGCCTCGTTTCACATAGTATTTTTTTTTAATTATTTTTCAGATTATGTCATAACTACAAGATAAACAAGCAGTGATGGAATCACTGGATACTGAGGTGAAAGCACGGAAGACTCTGGGAACTGTTGAATATGTAGAGTCTTCAGGCTTCACGCAGGGAATACTACCGACAAAGAAGGATGTGGTTCAGAACATGCTGTATTTATTGCAGCCCAAAAGAGCTGGCCAGGCCCAGCGGTCCAAAGAGGATGCAGCCCAGTTGCTTGCTGAGCATCTGCAAGAGCACTGGTTGGTTTGCAACTTGCATACCATCGGAACACAAAATATAAAGAAACTTATCCTCAAAATGTACGAGGAGTTTACCAGATTGTATCAGACCAGAAAGCAGAGACAGAACCAGGCTTTTACAGAGAGAGCAGACAAATTCAACGAGAGTTCAGAGAAGCTCTTTGACATATTTTGTACAGACACGCAGACAAGAAATAAACTGGAGGAATACAGTGGAATAAAAATGACTGGCATCGAGTGGAAATTTCTTGAAGATCAAAGAAGTGAAAGAAAAATGTACTACGAAGATTTCACAGACAAGCAGGAACTGAAGATGATGGAAAGAAGACAAAAGATACAATGTCTGGAGCACTTCAGAAAACTCGCCAGGGAAGAGAAGGAAGGAAACAAAGCGAAGGAAATGACATATAAAAGTGATGAGCAATCGGACGAAGGCACGAGCGTGGATGAATCCTATCCCGCGGAGGAAGAGAACGGAGGGGCTCCAGCCTTTTCACTGAGGGGCAGAAGAAAGCGCCGGTGCACCGCCTGGTCGACCGGCGCTGCGACTCCTGCTAGCGCTGCCATGCCCCTGGAGTGCCAGCATATACGGATGAGCATCAGGAGAGTTAGGCCTGGGTTCTACGAGACTGTGGAGAAGGTCGAAAACTGCTAGTGTATGCTGTGGTCAGCAAGCAGAGCTGCTGGAGTACAAAGGTGGCAGTACACACGTTAGGCAAGTTTGAAATCCCACAATCAATTGGAAGTGAGTGTTGTAGATCCCAAGCCAGAGCTCAGGAACATCCTGCCTCCGGGGAAGAGTGCTGGGACGACAGCAGCAGCGGCAAGGACTAAAACACATGAACTTGGAAGGATAAGTAGTCGGCGACTAATAATACGAAGGCTCAAACGTAATAGATGATCTAAGGTTATGTAGCACATAAGCCTCTTCTTCCAAGGTCCTGTCTACATCAGTGGGTTTTTGGAAGTCTCTCACCATTTCTGAGCCAGTGGTGGCCTAACAGGACTCGGATTTACTGCAGGGAAATAACTTGGACTCGTTGCTAATATAAAATTAATGTGCTGAAAAGCCCTCACTCCTGCTGGTTTTAGTGGGAGGGAGAGGTCTTCAAGCCCCTTTCAGCAGAATTTGGCATTTCTGTGAGGAAGGAAGCTAGTTTTCACGTTGTATTACCCAGTCCCAGAGAGGCGTCCTGTGATTTTTGTGAAGGGATTGCTCTTCTGCTTGAGGAGGGGGAGAGAGAGATCAGGAGACATTTGAGTGCTTTGGCTGTAAAAGCACTGATGTTTTTGAATGTTTTACTCTGGATTCTATTTTAACGACGTTTCCTTGATGAGGATAAACCTTCCTGTAATTGGATGAGTTTTTAATACAAAATCCCAAATCTAGGATCAGAGGTGTGAATCCTAAATGAACTGGTATAGTTTTTTTTTCCTGGGGAGGGGGGGGGGGATGTTAAGATAGAGGGAAGGATGCAAATTGCATCATTTAGTTTAAGATGGGAAGAGTTTTATTAACCGTTATCCTGTCGTCTTAGGATATAGGGAAGAAAAAAACTTTCCCATGTGTAGCTGTGGTATTTGCAGCAAAAGGCACCTAAATCTGGGTTTGCTTTTCCTCCCCCTGTAGGTACGTGCAGACCAGCAGGGTGGAAGTGGTAGTTTTCCATCAAGAGTTTGTTTGAAAAAAGTGTAATCCTCTTGCCCATATATATCCTAAGCAGTGACATGTCTGTGATTTTAGATATATGCAGTACAGGGGTATCTGCCATTCTTAGTTATGGTTGCTTTACTGGTTTTTAAAGATGAGAGAGTTGAACTTTATATGAAACCCAGCGCTGGAGATCTCTCTGGTGAGATTCCCAAACCTTGCCAGATTGCATTTTAAAAAAAAGGAAAAAAAAAATCAAGTCTCTGTCCACAGAAGTACTCTGGTAGAAAGAGCTCAAACTTGTCTGGTTTTCAGATTTACCTTTCAGTGTGAACATTGGTTTCCCCACTCCAGTATCTCAGCTTTTCCCCATTTCTTTCCTCGATGTCCTGCATATCATTTTACTGACATTAACTCGTGCTGTTTCATTCTTTAGCTTTTGCTTCCTTTAACAATAAATGCATGTAAAAATAATTTTTGACAGTTCCTGTTACTTTGATGAATCAGTTCTTGGACTGCTTTGAAGTCCTATGCCAAAGGAGGAATGAAACGCAAATTAGCCGCTGTTCAAATTCAGATGCAGCAGAGCTAGGAAGCACAGGAGGCAGCAGCCCTGGCCTTGCTGCTTAGTCAGGCTCCAGCGTATATCCACTCTGTCCCTCCGCCTAAGGACGGATCTGTCCGGCTCTGAGTGATACATCGGCTTTCCAGTGAACTTGCTCATTAGTAATTGCCGGGATCCTTATTCTGTGTCTCTGAGAAGTTCTTCTTGGTAAGTTGCTCCAAAATATTTAGTGAACTCAGTGTATTCCGCATCACTCTTAGTGTCGTTACAGGTTTAATTGCACGTACCCGCGTTCTGCAACACCCTTCAGCCTCCTCTGCTTGAGAGATCGCAGCCCTCTCTCTCCTCCTCTCTCTGACGTGCTTCACTGACTTCCCCTTGCAAATTACGTCATGTTTAAACTATTTGCCTTCCAGCCCTGAGATGCTGGACTCTAGCCTCTCACTGGGCTTTTACACCAGCAGCTCTGTTTCAGCAGGGAATATAGCCAAGCTCGGACCTCGCAGAATTAGAATTTTTTAATAACTGCTGTAAAACCCCCTTTGTATTACAAATATAGCTGAAGTATAAGTGCTAGCGTGTAAAGTAAATCTGACAGGGTTGAATAGAATATGGAACACAGCTGTATAGTGCTTTATGATTTTCAGGGATTCAGGGAATTTAAGGTTGTCGAATCTGACTTCCTGTATACCACAGGGAATTACATTTCATTCAGAAGCCCCATACTCAGCCTACTAGTTTCAGTTTAACTGATATGTCTTACAGAAAGTCGAGCTGAAGACGTCAGAACTCTGCTGTCTTCCTCAGTTATATAGTTAATCGTTTGCTGTTTAAAAAAAAATAATTATGACCATCTTCTAGGCTCTGATTCTTTTCATGACATCTTGTACAGGCTGAGCAGTGTTTATTGCATTTAAATCATGTTTGTTTTTTAACTGGGTTTGACTGTGGATAGAGCCAAAGCCTGGCTCTGTTTCTGCTGCAACAGGGGGAAGATTTCTATAATGATGTATTCTGATTACTCTTCTTTGGGACCATGGTGCCTTTTTAATCAGGACAGTAAATCTTGTCCCAGATTCTGTACTTTTGTACGTTAACAGTTGTTGACTTTCCTTTTTTGGTGTGTCCCAAATAAATTAATATAACATACCTTTGGGCTTTTGTTTCTTCTTTCTAAAGGGGGAGGAAAGAGGAAACTGAAGCTGAAATAAATCTTCTCTACTACAGCTCTCCCTACCAGGCTCTTGCAGGAGCAGCTGCAAAGCATGCGGGTGGATCCGCTTTCATCTGGACTGCACGGGGCGGCAGTAGGAAAGCTTCTAGAGATAGGAGGAGTCTAGAACCTGAGCCCCACGTGGAGCCCTTTTACAAAAAATGCTGGAGCCTGGAGGAGCCGAAGGTAAGGGGAGAGGGCTGAAACCTCTGTGTCTGGTGGCAGCATTTCACTTTGGCTGGCTGTGCGCTTCAGGCGCAGAGAGAGGGGTGTTGGAAACCCTCTCCTTCCTGGCAGTGATCCTGTGATCCTGCCCTATGGGTGGATTTCCCCTTTTGCCTGCTGTTTCCTGACTCTGATTCAGGGACGTGTTCAGGGGGTTGTAAGAGACAAGTGTGGGGCAAACGGCATCCAAGAGACACACGGGGCAATGGTTTGCGGGACCTCAAGGTGGAAGGAAATGGGAAAGGACAAAATGCTGGTAACAGCCCCTTTGCTTCAGCAGCTTTTCATGGGAGGAGGGAATCAACATGCATCCCAGGGGCTACAAGGGCTTCTGATGGGTATTGAGTTGCTGATTTAACTGGATGTTTGTGGAAAAACATCTCCAGCCATCACAGCTGGATGGTGCGTACGAATTGCACTCACCTACCTCGAACTTTTTGCTTTGATTTCTGCAGGAGGAGCAATACAAAGGAGAGGACATCCTAAAACCTGAGTGTGGCCAGGCTCCTCTGCACCCCAGCCTTCAGCCCTCAGAACCAGGCAGGGCTCAAGCCAGCCCCAGGGAGGGTTTTACACCCTCTGCAAGTAAGAGCTGGCTTTTCATGGCCTTTTCACTGCCAAGGTCTGCTCTAAGCAAGGTATTACAGGAATTACCCATCTGATCTCCCAGTAAGTACGGCACCTGGCAGCCACTGCTCTGCCTTCTGCGTAGCATCTCAGAAAGGGGAAGGAACACAAAAAAAACAACCCAAAATGCAAATTGTTGCACTGCTGAGCTGTCTGGACATGAAAAACAATGTCTGTGATTCAAAGCAGAGAAGGAGTCACAAAGTTGGAATTAAAAACAAGTTCAATCAAGCCCAGCAGGCAAAGTGCTGTGGGCTCGTTGGGCACAAAGAGGTGGCTGTTTGTAGCCACAGGGGTGTGGATGTGTGGGCACGGGGAGGGTACAGACACTTGGCTGCCCCTGCAGCAAGCCTTGGAGCCTTGTCTTGGAGGTGTTGGACAGCTTAACGCAGGGTGACGGTGACAGATTGTGGCTTGGCGGGTTGAGTGAGACATGGAGGAAAACAGTTTTCATGGTGAGGTTGGAGCAGGCCTGTGAAACTGTCATGAATGTGCTTATGCTCAGTGCCTGTGGCCAGACTGCAGGGCAGCTCCAGGATGGGAAATGAACCTCCCGTTTCACCTCACACCTGTGTTTTGTCCCCTGGGTGATACGGGCATGCTGGGCTGGTGGTGGCAAAGCTGTCCCCACTGCAGCAGAGCTGGCTGCCCATCCAGCTTTTGGGGGCTGCGGATGCTGCTGGGGAAGGGGCCAACCAGGGCACCAAAATCCTGCCATGGGACACAAGGACCTGGCACAGCGCCTGCCGGAGCCGCATCGCACAGCTCCCAGTGCCTCCAAGGGAAAAATCACTCCAGGTCCTGAGAGGAGCTTCGAGGAGAGAGTTCCTTTGTGTAAACATGTTAATTTATTAACCAGAAATGGATGAGGGCATTTCCTGCCCTTGCGGAGGGTGTTGTCTTGTTACTCTTCCCGGGTTTCTGGACAGCAGCCACAGTCTCCTGGCACGATACGCACAGCAGATACGCACTCCAGTCTTTCAGGACTTAATGATAAATGTCCCTACCCATATCACCTTGCTCTGCGCAACGAGGACGTCTCCCCTGTTGGTCCCATTTCTGGTCCCACTCATGTTTTGCTATGCAAGTGGCATCAGGCATGGCCCCACAGTGCAGGGATGGCTGTGCGCAGCCACGGCGTCTGCAGCTGAACCTCCTGGGCTGACCCTGGCAGCAGGGACAGGTCTCTAGAGAGGGGCTGGAAATTAATTCTGGGGAAATCCCAAACATTTGGGAAGTGGGAGGGGAGCCTTGGAGCTTTCCGTTTCCCGGACTCCTGGTATGGAGCAACCAGGTGTGTTAGAGCACATCACCCCCAGGCTTTTTTATGCGAGACACTCACAAAGTGCCAATTCACCCCTCGGCTCTCAAGTTTTTTACAGCTGTGCATTTCTAAAGAAATCATTTTATTGCCCAATTTCCCATAGTGGGCAATTACAGAGCCACGCGTGCGGCCGGGTAATCCCCGGGTGTGCTCATGGCAGTGCCTGTCATTGTGCCTCGCTAAGTGGCAGCGCCATGCTGTTCACAAGGGCTGTTTGTTCCTCCTTGGTAATTGTACCCAAACGTACGTTTGCAGACTTCTTTCAGTGTCGTTGCTTCCCTGGGTGTTTGTCAACCCGCTGCGCTTCAGCTGTGAGCTTGCATAAGGTGGTTTGCAGGTAGTGTAACCACGGCAAATATTTCTGTTTTCCTTAGATTTCAGGGCATTATTTCTCACATGTGGCTAAGTTTCTGGATGAGAGAAGCAGGTGCTGCGGAAAGTCCAGAAATTTTGGGGCAACGCCTGGCTGACCGCAGGGATGAGGGAGGCGGGGGCCGCCTGCGCCAGCACCCTGGCTATAATTCCGCTCTCCTCCGCCACCCTGGGGTGGTCACTGGGGGGTTTGGTGTCCTTCGCCATCAGCAGCAGCTAACACCATGCCCGGTGTCAGGTGGTTGTTGCCCTGGGCTGGGGAGCAGCCCGAACCCGAACCCCGGGGCTGGCAGGCGGTGATGCCACTGGAGCAAGCCCAGCTCGGCTGTGCCGCAGGGACAGCTGGCACGGCAGGAGGTGTGATCTCAGGTTACGTGGCCTTGTACAGAAATGAATGGGGCTGCGGGAGCCTGACGAGTTTCCCACTTTCGGCAGCCAGGGCATATTAAAGGGAAGCGTTGGGGCTGGCTGCTCGTCCCCAGCCGTGTCCCTGCTGCCGCAGCATGGCCGGGCCAGGGGGCGATGGGGACCTGCGGCACCTGCTGAAGCTGCACCGCACTGAGATTGCCATGGCAGTGGACGACGTCTTCCCACTGCTGCATGGCCTCGCCGACCACGACGTCGTCCCCGAGCATGTCTTCAAGGTGAGGCCACAAGGTGGGAGACCGCAGCCCCGGCCACGTTGCAGGAACTGAGGCTGGCTGGTGGCAGTTGGACCCGTGTCCACGGGTGGCGGTGGCATCGGCAGGAGACGCTGAGCCAGACGGAGCGAGAGGGCTCCCACCGCGCGTTCCATGCGCTGCTCACCTGGCTCCTGGGCCGCGATGCCGCTGCAGTCCGCGACTTCTGGGCTGTCCTCTTCAAGGACTACAACCTGGAGCGCTACACCCGGCTCAGGCCCCTCCACGGCACCTTCCCCAAAGGTAGGAAGAGGCCAGGCTGGAGGGGATGGCAACCTCTGGGGCTTCCCATGGGCAGGGGTGACACCCCTGGCTGGCTGTGCCTGTCCCTATCCCTGCTCCCTCTGCAGAGGTGGACCTTGGGCGGCAGCGCCGCAGCAGGCGCCTGTCCCCCAGCCCCACGGCACCGGCCCCAAACAGACCCCAAGGCAAGAGAAAAGCCCCCGAGGAGCGGGATGGGGCCCGGATGGTGCAACCCTCACCACGGCACGCCGTCAGCCCCGGTATGGAGACCTAGTGCAGAATGGATGCGGGGAAGAGATGTGGTGGGACACTTGCAGAATGTCATCCAGGGTGACAAACACCCCCCCCCCCAGCCCCTCCAGGGCCCCTGGCAAAGGCAAAGGCCATGAAGAAGCCAGAGAATGTGGACCCTCCACGCACACCCCGTACCACCGGTGAGTGCCAAACTCCTCTTCTGGCCCCTGGGGACAAGCGCAGCCAGAAATTTCTCCCTGAAATAGTCCCAGTCGGATGGTGACAGTCTGGGAGTGGCCACCGGGGACCTGGAGCCACCAGGCTGGGCAGAGGGGTGGTTGGGCCACAGGGGAGACAGTGAGGGGGGCAGCAATGGGGCAGTGTTTGCAGTCGGTGCCGTGGGGCCGGCTGAGCCCCCCTGCCCACAGGCCTCCCGGCTGCGGCTGCCTCGGTGCAGAGGGTGGTCGCGGTGGCAGCCAGCGAGGTGCCCGTCACCCGCGGGGCTGTCGAGGGGAAGCACGTCCTCATCAAACACGTGATGGAGCCGGGTAAGTAAGCGCAGGCACTGGGCAGCCCCCACCCTGCCTTGTGCAAAGCTTTGCCCCCAGGCTCAGAAGGCCCCCTCCTTGGGAGGGCCCCCAAAGAGGGCCGGGGGGTGGCAGGGACGGCGCTCGCCTCTCTTCCAGGCGGGGCCAAGGTGGGCAGCAAAGCTGGGGACGAGCTTTACGCCCCAGCTGCCGGTGAGGAGCCCGGGGCCAGGAGCAGGAGCCGCAGCCTGAAACCCGCTGCCCGACCCAGGGCACGCCAAAGCGTACGGTCCCCCCATGCCACCCATCCAGCCCCTTTACAGCCGTACAAGCCCTCCCAGCAGCGGGGGACATCCCTGTGGCTGTCCCAGCGGCTGGTGGTTCCCAAAACCCCTCTCCTGTCTCGCCCGCAGAGCGGGGAGCTGCGAGTGACCCCCCAGGGCCGTCTGCCAGTGCCCACCATGCATAGCCAGGACCCCGCGCCCCACCAGGTGAGCCTCGGGCTTGTCAGCACCCCAAAAGGCACGCGGTGAAATGGGGGCCATCGGGGTGTTCCCGGTGTGTCCGTCTGTACTGGCCGAGTAGGGGCAACCTGGGGCTCGGCCGCCCAGGTGTCACCGGGCTGGGAAGAGGTGATCCCTGCCCCGAAGGGACCCGTGTGTTAGGTGCTCGCAGGGCAGGTGCTGAGGGGAGATGGGGCGGGGGGGCGGTGGTGACAGTGTCCACTGCGGCACCGCCAGCCTGGGTGCAGCCTGCCTGCCGGTGGGTGGCCGTGGCAGTGACCCCCTGCCCGCTCCCCCCTGGCAGGAGAATGAGGACGAGTGCGCGGTGTGCGGTGACGGCGGAGAGCTCATCTGCTGCGATGGCTGCCCCAGGGCCTTCCACCTCGCCTGTCTGGTGCCCCCGCTGCCCCGCGTCCCCAGGTGAGCCCCGGAGTGGGATGTGGCTCTGGCGTCCTCCCGTGTCCCTGCTGTCCCTCACAGCCACGCTCTGGCCATGCAGCGGGACGTGGCAGTGTGGCTCTTGTGCGGTCACGCCGGGCCGGCCGCGGGAGGCAGACATGGCTGCGGAGCAGCCCCCTACGATCCCAAGGGAGGAGGAGCGCGGCGCCCAGCCGGGCGGAGGCAACGCGAGCGTCTGCGGCCGCTGCTTCGCCAGGATCCCTGCACCCCAACCCTGCTCTGCGCCCAACGGGGACCCTGGGTGAGCCCCCCCGCTCTCCCCCACGTCATACCCCAAACCCCCTCGGTCCGGTCTCGCCGCACAGAGTGTTTGTGACTCCCCCTTCGGTTGCAGGGGGCTGCTGCTTTGCAATTCCTGCGTGGGCACCCCAGAAACAGGCAGCCTGGAGAGCACCACAGTTGCCGGAGACCACGCGCCTCAGGCAGCAAAGGTCGGTAGGACCAATGCCTGGCACCAGCGGCGGGGGAACAGGCGGGGGGAGCTGGCAGCGCCGGGTGAGGGCATTTGGAGGAGGAAACAAGAAGAGGGCGATGAGGCCAAGGAATGACGGTGTGGGCTGGATGAGGGACAAGCCAGCTACAGCCGGAGGTGTTGCTGAAGTTGTGCTGGAGGGGGAACGGTGCAGCCCCGGGGCAGCCGGGGACCACGAGCTAGGGGTGCAGCCAGCGAAGGACTGAACCCAGTGTGTCACCAGACGTGACGCGTCTCCTCCTGCAGGCGGAGTGTGGCTCCCCAGGCCGTGACCCCGTGTTGAGCAGGGATGAGCTCGACGCCCTGCTGGGTGAGGTAGGTCACTCACGGTGACACCATGACGCAGAGCCTGTCCACAGGGAGCTGAGCGCCTGGGCTGGCCCCACAGCGGGTCCTCGGCCTGTGGGCAGGCTGCTGAGAGCTGGGGTAACCCCCAGGGGCTGTGAGTGAGGTGAAAAGAGAGCAAGCAGCCTTGGGCTGTCCCGCAGGGTGCCTGGGATGGGATCCTGCAGTGGGCTTTCCAGAGCATGGCACGGCCCCTCGCAGACACCCACGGGCTCTTCGCTTAGTGCATGCTACAACGATGGTGGCCCCACATGGCTCACATGGTGCCAGACAAGGATAAACAGCAGCTCTGCTACGGGAAGAACACAGACACAGAAGCATTCTAACTAGTACCACAAAATAAAAGCACATGAACAAATTGGGTCCACAAAATAAAGAGAAACATGAAAATTCTGACTGATGAAATTACCAAGCTGAAATTAAGACCGTTAAAGATAATAATAAACTTCACGAACATACAAAGAGATGAGATTTAAATGAAAATGAATTTTACTCAAATGAATACATACGGGGAAAAAGAAGAAGATTACAGCACCCGGTATTCCCAGGA